>JARQSV010000150.1:53232-170531 GCA_030142285.1 Calameuta idolon
ACTTAAAAGAAAATTCGTAATCTTCCTTACCGACAGAAACGAAAAGTAATTTTTTATATTACAACAAAATCGATATATTGATTTCTTTGCTCTTCTTGTCGCAATTTTCTTTAACCAATCACAAGTACACGCAGTCTACCTTTGTAAAGTGATATACGCAATTTTAACTAGATACAAATACCCCATATATTACCACTTCCTCCCACCCATCACCCACCCAACCATCCATCGATCCTCGTAAAGCAGTTCCAATTTTCTGAAAACAATGAAAAAGATACCAACACACTCTTGTATTATAGCTATTATTAATTTTATTATAATCGAAGATGTACGTAAAATTAATATATTTTGTTTAAAGCGAAAAAGTGCGAATGTAGATGATATATATATATATATATACATATATAAACATAAGAACGAGCGAGAGTGAGAGTGCGAAAGAAGAGTAAGCGAGCCTGAGAGAGAGAGAAAGAATTATTTTAAAGATATAGTCTATTAATGGAGACAACGAGTTTACGCCGAACCGGCGCCGGTTCCAGCTCCGAAGTCTAGTTGAAGAAAAAAGAGTTACCGTAAACGCGTGAAGCGGGCTTCATTGTTTATTCGATTAATTGATTGTTGATTGTTTATTGTGAGCTTGCGTCATTCATAGGAGTGAGAGAGAGAGAGAGTGTGTGTGTGTCTGTAATAACGTAAAGGACAGGTACATGATTTTTGTGAAAAGAAAAAAAATTCGAACAAAAAATTTTATTCCACAATCCGACTTCTGTACTTCGTATTTGTATCTTTGAAAATTTTCATAGAAAATTTCGAGGTACTAAAATGTTTTTTTTTTTTTGGAAAATTTTCAACCGCGTCTATCCTCTTGTTACGAATGTCTGAATATCAATTACGTGGTTATGTAAATAGTTTTGTGTATATGGGATATAAAAAATGAGTGTATACGAAGTGATGTATGCTGGGTACGAGATTACCTGTCACGGTTGTCTTATTGTCTATGCACAAATATATTTTGATATAAAACTTAACGCCACTCGTTGACTATTATTATTTTTCGTTATCAATCTGTCACTTTTTTTTTTTAAATTAACCAACAGCAGATTTATCCTTACTTTCGATTCCACCTACTCCCTCCCATTAGGTTATCGTGAAAAACGATCGATTTCAGGCTGGAAAATAAAAGGCTTGATTATCGCTCGAGAACCGATAGATTTCATTAAGGAAATGTTTACGTCTCGCCAAGGAATCGAGATAACGTCAGTATCTGTACCGAGCGTTTCAGGTGAGCTGGACGATACATTAAGAAGCAACAGGTGGCAATGTACAGTCATTTACAAAGTTTCAAAATATTTACTCAATCGCAATTAATAGTGTCCACCCACATAGGAATGTAATAAATAGAAAAATTAAAAAAAAAATAGAGCAGGGGATTATTAATTTTCTTATCAGAAATTACACAGCCGCTAAGATAAGGTAAGAAAAAAAAATACGAAATTGATTTTACGCGTAGTTCAGTTCGAGGGCTTCTTTTCTTTATTTTAAATAGTTTTGTCACGGACTGTCCCAGAGATTGGGATTATTCATGGGTTTTACCTTCGAGCTTATTGATATTTATTAATTATCAGATTGGCTGGGTTGACGTTCCTCGGGGTATGCTAGTGTCACTTTGAAAATTTAATACGCTCGTCTTTTTTGACTTTAGATTAAAAAATGATCTCTTGGTTTTATAAATATATAAAGATCAATTCCCTGTCTGCTTCTGACGTAAGTGATGACGTCTGAGGGTTTCGGGTTTGTTATGAGTAGATATAGTATCCACAGTGTATGTACTAATAGTATTACACATAGTATACACATATAAGGATAGTATTACTATAGTCATATGCGTATAGTAAATATTTTTGTTACTCTAATATAATCATAGTCCTTGTATACCTATATATTTTCATTCTCTCATCGCTAATCTGATTCATGACTCTCCGTTTACTTAGACTCGATTGTCAGTTATCTTTTTTGACTATAGTCACGGAATTCTCGGCTGGTACTCGATATTTGGATTTTTGGACAAATGTGATTGCTACGGTAGATCAAGGCTACGGAGGTGACGTGACAGTATGAATTTTGAGTTGATTCCGGAGAGTCACGTGACTTTTGAAAAAATCGACGGGATATTAGTCAGAGTCTAGAGTACCGGACGGATGTAAAGGGAAAAAGTAAAAATTCAAGAATAAAGTGGATAAGTAATTTTTTAATGTAAATGAAAAAATTTCCTGGAGAAATTTTTGAAAAATATATCGAACAATTTCGTTTTCATACCAAAAAATATCATTTTTAGTCATTTTTCACGATTTATTTGAAAAATTTTATTCGATAGTATAGATCGAGGATATGACTAGATTAAGTGAGTATAAGGTATTCGAATGAATATGTATGTGCGTTAATTCATTATCATTGTCATTGACGAATGTTAATTTAACGTAAAAGAGGTAAAACGGGTTTTTCGTGTTACATAGGAAATAAGAAAAATTTATCAAAAGTCCTTATACACAGTGTGTATATATATATATGTGTGTATAATACACGTGGGAAGAAAAGAGGGAAAAAAATTTTTTTACGTAATTGATTGATAATTTTTTTTTTCAATTAAATAACACTTGTTCCATTCCATTAATATATTATGAATTATAATCAGGTATATAATCGAGTTCGCTTATAACCTATAACTTGTGATAATCTCAGGGCCGGAGAGTGTAGCGAAAAGTTACTAGGGGTATCTCCTTGCTTGAGAGAAAGTATAGTTATTTATAAGTAACGTAGTACAATTTAACGTTTATAAGAAAGTACGAGTTTAACAGGGAATAATCCAAGAGAGAGAGAGAGAGAAAATTTTCACCCCAGGCTAATATATCAGACGAAACTTTCTTTCTTCGTTTTTCCCAATGGACTGCATGAGGATTTGCCATATTGACTATTTGAAACGATATACCCTTAAGGCGCATTCACATTCGAGCATTTAGCGTATCGAAATTTATATACGTGAACAACACTTTCCTTTAAGGGCTCGAGGCTATGTTCACTTTCGTTACTATTTTCTTGAAAGGAAAAATTCCCGATACTATTAGGGAGTTGCGCGAGGCGATTTTCACTTATGAAAATTGGAAATGCACGTAGAAAGTATGTAGATAAGCATTTTAGATAAGGCGCACACGAGAAAATTTTCTCGAGCCAATAGTTTACGGGTCTGAAAGTACAGGGTGAATTTTGAAGAGTGCGCGTCAGGTTGGCAACGCCGCTAGGTCGTGGATGACAGGGTGATATAATTAGTCATTAACTTACGTCAGAGTTGGTCTCAGGGATAGAAAACACCGGGGAGTATAAATATAAGCGAGTGTACGAGAGATTGAAAAAAATTTTTTTTTTGATTTCATTAAGCGACCGATGATAAAATTTTGAGAAATAATAATTAGGAAATAATAAAATGATTTGTCGACTGATAAATGATCTACGAAATTTCCATGACAGCGTCGATTCTACTTAACATATACATTTCTATTGACACATCTGGCGCGTTTCCACTCGTCGATAATAATCGCAGGTAGCGCCTGTATCTGGTGCGCGGTGAGAATCTTGAAAATTCTCCTAAATCTTAACCAGCGACGAGATAGGAAATTGTAAAATCAGTTAAAAAAAAAATTTTGACGTTGCAGGTAATTTGAAGGAAAAAAAAAACTAAAGAGAGAAGAAAATCTAACGCACAGTCGTTTCATAGAAACTGTTTTATACGCAAGTCAGCGCCAGCTGTTTATCCATCATGGAGTCAAAGAAGCCCGGGCGTTTTCACGGCTTCCGGGGACGCTCGATTTAATTGGACATCCTTAGCGACGCCGTACAAGGTGTCCCGAAAATACCGAAGGGTAAACAGGAGTCGCAGCCCCGACGAGAATGACGATCACGCAGACAAGAAGGAACTAGAATACAGTCGCGCACAGTTACACGAGAACGGCAAAGAACATAAGACAGTAGCTTAAGGCCGGACCAACATAAGATATGACATAACGTGCCAAGTTTTGCCGTCGCGCCGACTTGTCTCCAAGTTCTGCTCTTGAGATCAGTCGGATGCTGCCAGTGCGGATCGTTAAAAGACAAAGGCTTAGTCATGCCTGAAAAAAATTCTGAAGAAATACAAAAAAAAACACTAGTCAAAATTCCTAAGAAATTATTAAAAATACTACTCCCCCCCCCCCCCCTTCAAAAAGATGTATAATTTCAATTCCAAAAATTGTTCAAAATATACATATAAAATATTTATTCAATTTACCCCGCAGCGTCATGAGTGTAACGACTTACAGGTTTTACCGAAGAACAGGGTCTTAAAATTTATTCAAGTGCGCCATAGGTCTTGTATACACGAACAGGGAGTTCTTTATCTATTTACTTATCTACCTTATCTCTTCATCTGTCTATGCATCCATCTATCCGCTTGGTCTCTATTCTGGCTCTCTTTATATAGGTTATATAGGTTAGGGCCAGCTTTGCCAACAGTACAAACTCACGCTTACTCTTACATGCTGTATATTCGTTCAACGCGCACTGGGTCGTCGTTACCAGCAACCACTGTCCCTCTGTCTCTCGAGAATCGAGTGCGTGCAGCACGCTGACATTCCTAAGCCCCGAGGAACTAGGCATCGCTTAGAACGGTGCACTTGATACGCCAAAGCGGCCAGGTCGTTCCTAGAAAACGGCCATCGCCAAATATATTTAACACGCTATAGGCAGCCAGTTCGGCTCTCCCAAAACTTCGATACCAATACATCGTGACACTTTTACCACACGCATCACGATAAAAGGTATTGTTAAAGTACAGACAGATGAATATAACGTATGTATCTCGAGATTCTAATATTTCAATTAGCAGATACAACTGGTAGCATTGTCTCTGTCCACGTGTTAATTGCTGCGACCTTACCAACTGAACTTCCCGCCGTTTCAAATGCAGCGCGCAGTGCGCATGCGCCGTGCGAACAAGACGCCATGGATCGTCCCTAGGGATTTAACGCGAGCTGTCAAGTTCTCGTAACAACCTCGCGCGATAAATAGACACTCTACGAAACGAAGCAGCTTACGCGATGCGTCTTCTGGTTTGTATTATGAACCACGATTAATCGAGGGATACGTACGTCGAAGGTTAAGTCATGCTATGCAGCCAAAGTTGAACCGTGCTTTTAAGGTTAGCGACCATAAGATTCTAGACGATCGAGTAAATTCATTTGTCAAATACTAGGATATCCTACTCCTACGAGCTGCTTCTCTCTGGAGTGACACAGTGTCGGGTTTTGGAACGTGTACAGTGACGATGTGGGTGTGACCTGGTTTCCGAGAGTTTCACTTTCCTGTAACGTCGTACCAGAGGAGGTGAGGAGGATTCGACCCCAGAGGTTACGTCATGCATTGTTATGCCGGTCGTAGCGGCACCCGAGTCATACGCGTGGATCCCCACGAGAATTAGAATAAGATATGATACCTCAAGCTAATTAAAGTAAGCTCAAAACAAAAAGAGAAGAAAAAAAAACCACAAAATATCATACAAACAAGGTATACTCTTCCAAGAGATCGTATCGTGTACGGTAATTAAATTAATAATTATTCTCTTTCCCGTGTGTATAGCCAGGACTGGAAAAACTTTCATGTACATATGAAACGTCCTGCTGCAAGTCACGCGTACGACTGCGACCTGGTGGACGCGTACGGCACGCAGAAGCCGGCAGATCTCCGAGGTCTTGCGCATGCGCACTAGGGACAAAAGGCGTGTGGATATATCACATATGGTTATACATAGGTGAGTCTCTATCTCGTATTTAGCATGGAGTAGAATATAGTCTCTGTGCTATACTGTGATACTGCTAACTATACAGTGTTATAGTATAGCGTACTATACTATACGGTTATGTACTATATACATATGCATATGTAAATAGCGTTCTCTCTACGTGTGGCACATATAAAATCTCGTTCTAGCATGCGACCTATATTCCACGGCTGCATCGCTATATTAGACGCATGTCCAGGGACGTCTACTAAGTTTATACCAAGCGCCAGTGATTCTCCCACTTGCTATTAACTCCCATCTAAAAATTAATACCGACACCCGGTATATGGCTGTACACAAGCGGCGGCTCGTACAGCGAACCGGAAGGATTGCCCTGCAGGGGAATTTATATGCCGGACAATCTAGGATCGGGATGGAATTATTGCGTCCGGAAACTACTTGGTGAGATGCGATTTTGATCGTTGCTGTACAACAGGGCATAACCTAACCTTATACTTACCTAGGACGAACTGGATGCTGGATTTATTTTTGAAATAGACCCGACGCCATCTTTCCTTTACGCTTCCTCGTTCCTGCTTCTCTTTTGGAATCTCGATGCTGCCACGAGATTTGGGAATGTCTCTTTTTTCTATCCAGATATATTGTATTTCATATATATATATATATATATATATATATGCATCATCACTGATTCTTCTCGTTAGCCTAATCAAGTTCTATAAGGCGAGTTTTCATTTATGCAATATTTCCAGTATCTCGCGAAATTCAATAGGAGTGTTTCGGTCAAGTGCATTTAATTAGGTAGAGTTAATTAATATTTATCGCCATAACTTTAAGCCCGTCTGATACGGCAATAATTTACGTGCAATTAGTATAAACTTAAGAGCACGTGTATAAAAGTCATTCGCAAGACAAAATCGATACTAGAGTACGAGATAAGTAGTGCGAAGTAAAAAGGGTAAGAAAATATGAAGTGAGGAAAGAAAATGTGTAAATAATTAAATTAAAAAAAAAAAAAGAAGAGAATAAAGCCAAGAGCCATTCGATCCAAGTCTCTATAAATATATATGTGAGCACCCTTCATTAGAATCGCATTAGAGCAATGATTGTAATGACGACTTGAAGAATTCCATCGTTTCTCCCTCATCAGGAAAAGCCTTCGAGCATCTAGCATTTCGCTCTAAATAATAAAAGTCATCCGCCATTATGAGTAATAACCAGCGTGACGCCGTGTGCATCTACAAGAAGGTTCGTACATTAAATAAATACATATACGATAATAATTTTCATAAAAAATATTATTTTTACGTATAAATATTATTAGATCAAATGATCATATATTAAATTAATACTTTTTTTTTCTCTCTTCTATCTCTCACAGTTATTTCGACCAACTCGACCGGACGACTTCCGGTCCCCGCTGCGTCTTCTTACAAAACGGAAACGTCTCCGTGGCTAACATGCTTTTTCGTGGGTCCATCCGAGTCCAACCCACCGTCCTCGTACAGGCTGTTTCACAAATCCGTTGACGCTCGTGTCCAAGATGGTCTTCGCGATGCGTTCCCGCGATGCGTAAGCCTGCGTACACACTCCCACGCTATCACGAGGAAGTGAGGAATTTATTTTTACCAGAGTTCGCCGGACCATATGCCTCACCCACTCGGATCCCAGTGGGTCCAAAGGGAGAAGCTGCGAGGGGGGTCCCGTTCACTTATTTATCATCTGACAAATATTTTTTCTCTCTCTTCGAGCCGAACCCCATGGAAACATACGATATGCAACTTATACACGGAAGTGGAAGAGCGCAGCATCCTTGTGCCGAATGGACCATAATTCTCGTGACCAGATTATTTCGTAACAACGAAAAGTGTCCTTAGTGACCCACGCGGGAGGAACGAAAGAGGTCCGATGTATTTTCGAGGACACGTGGTCGCGCACGCGTATGTATAATTTATATATCATAGGTGAAAGGTCACCGTACATACAGGGCTATTCGAGCCACTTCGTTTCATCCATACCGGGTGGAACCGAACTTCGGCTGGTGAGTTAACACTGAATCACTCTGTATGCATATTTATATATCTAATCTCGATACCCATAGATACCCTAACGCTGGATCCATTCGAAATCTTTCCCTTTCAGGATCTATCTCATCGATCATATCGATCATCAAGATTGGACACTAAGAACGTTACAACTCCAAAGATCCAGCGGTATGCTCGCCAGAGAGCGGTTATGATATTAATAACGTTCCACGGTATAAAAAGGAAGAGAACAGGCAAGATCGTTCGGTTCACCATATGGTCAACCTAAATTCTAAAGACCCACCATACATAACCAGCATAACCTACATTAGTGCTTGCAAGCACATCCCCTATATATCATCCATAATACAGTACTGATTATCCAACGGACACTGATGACTATTGAAGTATGTACTTGAAAAAAAAAAAAAAAATGTAGATCCCCACTTCGCACGGTATCCAAAAAAGAATTCAAGTAACGTTAAGAAAAATTAGCCAGTGGACCAGTGAACGTCCCATCGATAGTTTTGTATTTGAGAAAAGCAAATAATTATAATTTTCACAGTGACGTCACTTACCACAATCCGACATAGACACGACCCAAGAGGATTCTATCATTAAGTAACAAATGAATGACATTAACGTTCACTATAATATTGTATTACTATTACCGTGACGAGTATTACGTGTTTCTCAGGTCCCCCCCCTTTCTTCCTCCCCCTCCCGTGAAAACACTCTTACTCTTGCATGCAAGGAATCAGGTCACTGCGCTGCAAGAAAGCAAGCTACGCTCGAGCCACGTATTAGAATTATTGAATATCTCCCTCGTGCCCAGTGGGCCCCCCCCCCTGAAGCCGCCCCTGCCCGGCAAAAGTCGGATGACTAAGAGGCTAACTGTTTCGTCACGACTTTTCATAAACCACCAACATTTCTAGGACTTAACGATCGTTCGGTATTAAAATTTTTTTTTTCTACCAGCGATTCACACGCACACTGGTATTTCACTGTCTGATGATGTTTGATGATTTGTAATTGACAGTGATAAATTTTCTATCAGGATCATCGACGGCAATTTTAATGTACTGGGATACGAGGTGGCGTTAAATCGATTGGGGTTTTTTTTTTTCGATTTTTTATTCGTTTCGATAATTCCTACTTTTCTTTTTGCAATGTGGTTGCAGATACTGGTGAGACTTTCGAGTGATTTTAGCGACGTCTCAAGATGGCTGGTGAGGTCACAGTTCAATGCCATTCAATTACATGGATCGTAAATGCGTAATCACGACGATAAGCTGCACAGCGGCGTTCATCGATCTCGGTTAGCAATTAGCATCCATCGATTGGAAACGAGGATTGGGTTACGATACTATCGTGAAAAAGGTAAAGCAACGAAGGAACCTTTTTACGCGGAGGTTTAAACTTATCTCGAACTTTATATTTCAGTATCGAAAGACGGCAGATAAGTCGGATCGAAGGCTCCTTCCTGGATTCCAGAAGCAAGGACGTTTCGCCGTATCCCATTAAACGTATCGTCATCCTTCGACGTTCGCCAAGACGTCTTCCTTTTCCGTCCGTGTCATCGCGATGGCTCGATTATTATATCTTCTTTGTCACGCATCATTCCCTGGAATCATAAATTCTGTATTACTCGTGCGACATAGCGAACGTTCTTGAGAACCGGAAGTCGGTGAAAGAATGAAGACAAAAAAAAAATGAAGAGCGATAAAAAAATTAAGTGTGAAAGAAAAAAAAAATTTATCCGAGTCAAAGCAGACAGGGCGAAGGTGAAAGAATATTTTTTAGTAAAAAAAAAAAAAAGAAACTCCTCGAATCCCAAACTCAATTTATCTGGATAATTGTTTATAATTAAAAGGATCCGCCAGACGGTGCAATCGGCACCAAGATAATCATCGTGATGACGATAATAATTGTTGCATAATCAACCACCCAACTCGCAGTTCTCTTCTACTCCACCTCCTCCCCCCCCCACCTCCTCCTCTTCGTGCAAGACTCCACAGTAGCACTCACTTTCCTTTTCCACTGGCCTGGATCCTCCTGGTGCTTCCTTTCCTATCTTCACCCTCTAATCTTCATTGGCTCCTCTTTTTTTTTTTTCTATTTCTTTACCTTCTCCCACCTTCTATTCCAGGAAGACAACGATATCCTGACTATCGTATGTATTCTATTCGTTTGTAACGTGTTTTACCATCTAGGGATATTCTAGGGGATTCAGGAAGGCGCCACTGGTTAACATTGGCACTGCTGTGCGGCCTGTTTCTTTTCTACGTGTAACGTACGTATAATTCTGACGAGCTATTAGAAAATCTGTACCGTGTGATTCGACGGGTTATTTTACTATGGGGCCCTGACGTGCGTTGACTTTTTCTTACGTGGATTAATAGAGGAAACAGAGAGTGGGATAGATCGGGCGCGTTTACAGAAGAAACGGAAGTGCGCGATAATTTAAAAAAACCTCAAGCGAGATTTCCACGTATACGTCTTAACAGTACATTCCCATAAAGCCAAGTGGAGAAGCGTGCGCGTAATGCTTGCTCTGTCCGAAAGCGACGCTTCCAGATATCCCCGCTAGAGGTTCTCAAACAGCCAACAAGCTTCGTATTGTAGGTTATGTCGAGTAATGAAATTCTTACAAGCTTTGCCGTGGGTCAATATATATAAAGGCAGCGACGTTATCATACGTGCGATGGATCGGAATTGTAAAAACGACATATAAATCGTCGAAAGGCGTATTTTAAAACGACGCCTGAAAATGACCAGTCATTGAAAAGACTCTGTCGGCCTTGAACGCGGCGTCGTTCCTGACGACTTGTTTAACGTTCATCGTCGTCCATACGCCAAGCATTACACTCGGGTGATTACTGTTCACATTTTACGAAAAGATATGATAATTTATTACGAACAAATATCGATCTCGTAGTTAAATGTTTTTTTTTTTTTACTGTTTAATTCGCCGAGAAATCCGGTAAATTTGAATCTGAAACTGTACGAGTAAATGGGAGAATTCGAGGCAGTTGGATCTGAGGAATTTTGGATAGATGAGTGAGGAGTGGAGGGGAGTCGGAGGGAGGGAGGGGAGGTGGCGAAGCTGCAACGAAGTGAAGCGATAATTTTGGAGAGTATTTCTCTCTTTCTCTCTCATACACTCGGCTCACACACTCTCTCTCTCTCTCTTTCTCTCTCCCGTCTCTTCTCTCCGCGACTGAGGAGCCTCTACCGGTCTCTCGTCACTTCTGGGTCGAGAACTGGGTCAACTAGATACGAAAGAGAAGCAACAGCCGTACGGGCGCAGGGCTACCAACCTTTCTGACTGCCACGTAACTAGATAAGGAAGGGCCTTGTTTTCGACTCGCGTAGTACCACTTGTACTCTCTTGTCATGTAGATATACTGTATTATATATATATATATATATGTATATATGTATATTGGAGAAAGAGGTTTTATATTATCTACGATACTCGCTAAATCGCCTATGTTATATAGTCATCCTATTTCCTTTTGGCCTCCGGTGCCCTTTGACCTTTCGCGCTATAATCAGACATAGATTTAAATCGAACGGAAATTCCTAAGTCCACTTTCGGGTTTTTTTGAAGTACGAAATAATTTCTTTATCATTCCTAATGTTACGGGTAGGTTTTTTTTTTTTTAATTTTTTTAACGCATACCTGTATCAGACATACCTGTATAGGTATCAGACTGTCAGAAACTGGCTGCGATGATTCGCATTGAAAACCCGTTGATTAATCATACTGATACGAAAGGCCCAACATGGTCGTGTTATGGAGCAGGGAATAATCTTGTACGTCGTTATCTTTCTTTGAATTCAAGGAATTTCTTGCTTGTTTTTCATTGTAATTCGTCTCGCATGATTCTACGTCGTTTAATTGTTGCCAACGTACGCACACGTACGTACAGGGTGTTTCAACTTGAATGTAGCAAAAAAAAATGTTTTTGAAAAAAAAAATCTACAAAAGTAGATATTTCTAAGAATAAAAATTTTTTTTTTAATCATACCACGAGCACGTATCAATAATTTGACTTAGGGTCGTCTATATCTGTGGCAATGGACGTTATTAAATATATAAGATAACGAAACTTCATTCGATGAGTAAAGATAAAAACTCGCGTGTTCTTATTTGTGTCTTATCGTGGCAGCCATTAAAATCCTTTTTCTCCCGTTATTTGACAATTCGACGGCAGACGTAGGAAATAATTGACGATATAAAAATATTTGCAGTATATTAGATCTCGCGAAATAAATTCTATTTGAAAATTCGCGTTTACGACCTATGATAACAACCGGTAAAAATTCCTATATATATATATGTATATATATATATAATACAATCCTCAGAAGTCCCCTTACTAATTTTCTCATAAGACCAAATGATTAAGTTCTCCTCAATTTAATTGGTCTTAACCATGTTGCATGTTCCTTTAAGATTAGCCAGCTCTAAGCAACTGCCAAGCAGAGAGAATTAAGAAAAGTTTCAATATAATCTTAACGCACCGTGGAATATCGATAAAAATATGTTTATCTAATGAAAAGGTCGCGTTATCATAAAAATTATTTTTTTCATGATTTATCAAAAAAAAAAAAAAAGACAGAAAAAAAATATTATTCCCAACGAATCTACGTAAATGACTGTACAAGCTCGATTCCAATGCTATATATATATACCGATATATCATCAGCTTGGTTTCTAATTGTATAAAATGTACATAGATACACCTATGTAAAGGTGTCACTTGGGCAGAAGCCTGAATGTAGCTGCATACGTGTTCCTGGTAAAACCATACGTGTACGCGCATATATCGTATAAGCATGATCGATTGTTCCCAATCGATCTTCAGGACAATATACAGCAATACGAATAATTTCTGTGGCAGTGAAATTTAATTTCAAAAATTTCTCTCTTTAACCAAAATATGAGCGATCTGACATAACGGGCAAATATTACTTTCGTGGTATAAAAAATTTTAATGATTGAAGTATGATAATCATGGTACGTAATTAATATCAAATATTTGAATAAAGTTTGATAATCGATAAGATTGATAAAAACATTGATATCTCGTTATTAATACTGACTTAAAAAATTGGAACAAATTTATTTTATGGAAAAACATGACCTTTTTTTTTTTCTTTTCTTGTTGTCAGTAATCATATGTAGTATACTATAATCAAAATTAATTGAGCGTACTTGATTAATATTGGATCTTTTACGTTCTTCTTTGGGATTTATATGTATGTACGCTCGTTTGATATGTGTATATATACATAAGTGTCAAGCCAAAGCGTCCAGAAATTGCGCGTGCGAGCCATACGTGGCTGACAAGGTCACGCAATGTGCACCGTCCAGTGCACTGGAACATATGTGCGCGTATGCTGTTACGCGGTGAATGCAGATGCATCCGAAAACAGCTGGTACTAAATTGCGTGATTGTTACTAGGAACCGTGAGAAAGAGAAAGATAACTTGATATTATGCGTAACAGGTATTTTCGTGACGTAGGGAATTTTTGCGTTTTTTTATTTATTTTTTTTTTGAGGAAAATTTTCGATCACACGCAGATGCGATTTTGCGAACGCAAAGTTTCCGTGTTGCGGTATATCTTATTGTAGATTTATGTGCACGCTATATATATATAGCTGCATGCCGGCCGTGATGAAAATTAATAGTTGGCCCTCCTGCGATGAACGTGGGCAGCTCCGGTTTATTTCCCTGGCAGCGTAGAAAAGTCACTAGATTTCTTGTACGGTGGCAAAAGTAGGTCGCTGATGAAAAATTGCTGGTTGTGACAAAATAACTTTGTTTTTTCTTTTTTTTACGAAAAAATTAATTTTCACTCGTACCGACCGCGAAAAAAAATGTATTACCAACCAAAAAAAAAAAATTACGGAAGTAACTAGACGAAATCCGCAACGCGAAATTTCTTATCGCGCGCGTCAGCACTGTTTAAATGCAATCTGAGCTCGACGGCAGGTTAAGAGAAAAATGCAGGCCTGTATGAAAAAAAGTGACTCATCGAATTATTAAGAGCCGTGCCGAGTTCATTGACCCTAACAATAATTACCGATCAAGTGTCAGGTTATTGGTCGCCTGCTGTGCACCACGTGCAATAAATTCTCACGAGTCAAATGGTCAAAATGAGGAATATTATTTTTATAGATCAATTAACTTTTCAGCCACTCGATCGACAGTCGAAAAAGGCTCGATGAAAATTTTGTGAAAATTAAGATCCAAAAGTCAAATACCCCCCTTCCCCCCCCTATCCCTTATTTTCCTTCACATTTCTATCACCTAACGTCATTTCTTTACGCGGATCACACGTGGATGTATTTTCTTAGATCGTTAACATCAGTGCATCGAGAACCCACGATCAATGACGGATGACACATAGTGGGTTTTCGACCCACGTGTCTGGCCCACGTGCTCGTGCGAATCCTGCCATCATTTAATGATAATTATTCCCAGCGACATAATCGACCGGTCGGATTGCGACGACAAAGAAAAAGGAAAATTTTTTCGACCCTATCGGTATTTTCAAATATTCGCTAATATAAATTTTTGAAAAAAAAAAAAAAAAAGAAATTATTCAACTCAAATTCACTGTTACGTCACTGATACGAGCCCCTCTTCCTCGTATCGTTAAATGATATCAGCAGCATCATTCACCAAAAACAAAAGTGGGTTAAGCACTGATCATTCAGACGTTTCTTTATATACCCAAGTGACAAATAACGTACGTCACATAATTCATGACTTTATCTCAGCGAAGATTTACACCTGTAGACTCGTTAACGCTTACGCAAGCATGAGGTACATACAGTAACGACGTACAACCCCTGTCACATTACGGTGACATATATTACATTCAAAGACCAACGTACGTGCTTTCAGCGAAAAAGCATTAAATTATAGATGTTATTGAGTAAATAATTTTTTTTTTTTTTCCCATGCAATTTTCAAAGTCGTACGCATCAACGAGTTAATGGACTTAAATGTAAAGTGTACTAGACATTGTTTTATTTATTTTTTTTTTTCGGCAATTTTTGGCGCGCATTTTAAATATCACCATTTACGTCAAACGAGTCGCGTGTCTTTCACATATGAAACGTACGCGCAAATAACGCCCTGTTGCTCATTCAGCAAATAAAGTCTCGACTGAGATTAGCGAGGCGAATTGTTACACACACATGTGTCGCGATGATGTGGCGTCACGAATTCTGCGAATGCGACGAAGCCAGGAAAAGGGGGTTGGATATATATATATATATATATATGTGTGTGTGTATATATATATAATATTATTCGCGACAAGCGTACCACCTGAAGTTCGACCGTCCATATGGTTTCCATGATAGAATGAACGTGCAAATTTTTGGTATATCCAATTTACATTTGGTACTTTTATCGCGAACGAGCAATATACAGGGTGGCTATTTTCACCCCATCTCTGTGACACTCGTGCCAGATTTTTTTACGGGCACTTGGATACTTCATATATGTAGTAAAAAAAAAAGTTACTAGGCCAGTATAAAATTCCCCTAGAAGTCACTAGATCTACCTACAGATATGGTTCAATTAATATTCCAATGAAGGAATCAAAGGCGCTTTCTTTAGATATGCAATTGACACAGTGACGATGGGGGTTTAGGGAAGGAAAGAAAAAGAAAAGAAAAAAAAGTCCGCGACTTCTAATTACTTTTTCATTTAAATACAAAATTATCTGCGGATTCGTCACGATTATACCGGCCGTTTCCGGATTTCCGCGAATCATCCGATTGCGCGAGTCATTCGGTTCGCGGGTTAATCAAGGGGGAGGGGGGGAAAGGGGAGGGGATAACGGAACGACGCTGGACGTCCCGACGTCTTCGATGGATCTTATCGGTGTGATTAATTCAGCGCAGACGTATCGTACCTGCGTGAAGGTACGATTCGTTTATTATTATTATTATTATTATTATCTTTTTTTTAATTCATGGCGCAATATCGTTTATAGCTCTTATACTCACACGTGACGTATAAAGTTTACAAGCTTAATTGCACTTGGCTTTAAAGAAATGCACTTGGTAAATTATTATTATTATTTTTTTTCCCCCTCCATTTCTCTTCGCGGCTTAAGCGCATCGTCTGTCCACATATACGACACACACGCATGATTGTGAGGTAGGCTTAAATTGTCATGGCAACCTCATTTGGAGATTCTTGTAACGCAGAAGACGGGAGGTTTGTTCTTGATAATTTTAGAAGGAGAAAAAAAATTGTTTTTTTTTTCCAGGATTTTTGGAAAAAATATGAATTTTTTTAGGAAAAAAAAATTTGGAAAATATACGGATCTTTAGGTAATCGTAGGAGGGAATTCGTGCGGCAGCGATTCATCGAGCAGGGTAAATTTCGTGTTCTGTGAGCATAGACGTCAACGTTATGCAAATTGAGAATAAGTAAAATCATTTGCCTCGTAGCAGACAGGAAATAAAAGAATTTTCGAAATAATTGCCGATAAGTGGGATAAATTTAGAAACTGATTGCGCGTTGGAAAAAAAAAAACACGTGTCTGTGTTTACCCGTTTTTATTGATTCTACTTAAGTTTTAATACTATCGATTCACTTATCGATCGTTTCTGAAAAGTCGTTATCGGATGGATCGATACTTTTACACGTGAAATTGATCTTCACGATATGCATCGTAATATACGTGTCATTCGATAAACGGTGTTGATTGACGATTGATCATTGTGTTTTGAATTTTTTTTTTTTTTTATATGGGACATAAAGGGGGAGAGGGAGAATTATCGAATTTAAGTGTGAAATTTTGTAATTTAAAATAATTTTTGGACTATCACGTGAGAAAGAAAATGCGATCTATAGATCACGATCGGTTGGTTCTTGACTTTGCAATCGATTTTTTTTTTTTCCATTTCTCAAATCGATTACAGAATTGTCACCCCTGCGCGCACCGTGCAAAAGAAATCCAATTAGTCCGATTAGTATTTCCACGGATCGGTTAGCCAATATTTATTCATTGCTCAACACTTGCATAATGATAAGTCGGCGAACCGCCAAAACTCAGGCGACCACCGAACTCAGTGAAACTCGGTGAAACTCGGCAACGGTATCTGCAGCGACAGTGCAGAAGTACGTAGAATTATTTGTCTATTGCATTGTTCGCGTTTTATCACGGATTAAAAAGCCAAAGAGAATTTTAACGCAAGTGGAAGCGAGACTAAACGACTGAACGCTTCGTGGAAGGAAAGAAAGAAAGAAAGAACAAAAAGTCACCGCCAATAAATATCACCAGACGGATAGCTTAGCCCGGACACGAACCATTCAAAAATACAAAGATCCCGCGACAAGAATAAAGAAAAAAAAAAAAAAAATTCAGCAATATCGATCCGATCCAAATATCAGTCGTACCAACAAACCCTGATAACCTGTAGAAAAAAAAAGCATTAAAAAAATCAGACGTCAGTCCCGATATGGAGAAGCCCAAGCTACAGGCATGAGTGTAAAAGAAAGGTCCGACTCGCGTAAGCCCATTAGGAGTAACTTATTTATACCTGGCCAAAGTCCTCCCCCCCCACCCGGTCACACTGGTTCGTCAGCCGAAGATGAAAAAAAAAAAAAGAAACGAACCATCAAAATACCCTATAAGTCACTAGGCCACTTCCTTGTCACGTCCCCCCCTACAACCTAACCTAAAATATTCATTGATCCAGAAGTCCTACGATAGTTAAAAATCGTAAGGTGAGGTTAGGTCGGTTCTCGACGAGGAGTCGCGTACGTTGCGTAACCGTCGAAACGACCAGGAACGACCGGAGCGAACAGTCTGCCAAGTGACGGAGCATGTGCTCGAAGCAATAACAGCGACGACAAGAAAATGGAGAGTAACGCGAAGTTGTCTGCTTGACTCGAGCAACTCCGTATACGTATAGTATGGGCGGTTTGACGTACGCAGAAGCACAGAGTATGCAGCACGGAGTACGAAGTGTAGACCGGTGGTGGAGCGGCGGCGGAGTGGTGGCGGAGTGGTGGCGTGGGGTTGCTCCTAAGTGTGCCAAGGTGCACCTCTCGAGAAAGCCGGACCAACCGGACCACTGTCGGCGAGTCTTGGTTATCCTGTCAGAGACCAACGCACGTTCCTATTCCATCCTACCCTGTTCCGTTCCGTATACAGTCTCTGTATTTTTCAAGTATTCCTATGTAACGACCTGTACAATGTAACACGCGACGCATTAGCCCGGCGCACAAGAACCGCAATGACGAACGTTGCGAGCGTGATTTAAAAAAAAAAATGAACAAAAAAAAACTTTTTTTTTTCACCTTTTACTTTCAATTATTTAAATTTCCCGCCCGTTTCATTTTAACGAATCGCAAGCGACTGTCCACATGCTCGACGGTGTCTCATGACTCTTTTTACTCGTCACAGCCAATCGTGGGCTGCCACGTAACGCCATATCGAATCTCGAAGACGAATCGAGATACGAGGATGGAAAAAAAATAGTTGTACAGTAAAAAGTAAAAGTTTATCAAGATAAAGATAGAAGCCGAGAGGGTCAAGGATGAAATATCGTATCTCGTATTATTAACGATCGACACGCGACCGAATACGTAAAAAAAAATGGATTTTATGTAAATATGAAGTTTTTTCAAAAAAAAAAAAATTATTTTACACCCACAATTACCTAACGAATATTCTGACATTTATATCGCGCTTAAGAAGTCCCAAGATTATTGGGAACCGAGGACCCAAAATTATCAGGACCGAAGACCCGAGTCTCTTTCCCGACTCCATCCTTATGCTCGGTACACAAGTATCCACAGAGCAGCATACACCAATGATTCGCGATTAAAATTTGTGAACGAAGCCTAAGCAACAGCAAGGACATTCACCGTGCAAGAGAATCAATTCGCACGAAAAACCCAAAGCCCCACCCGCAATACTCACAGCGATCTAAAGATCTATTTTAACCATGGATCTTTAAAGATTCATGAATTCGTTCGCGCTCGCAGCATTAGAATGTACAATTCGTCCGAGAACGGCGAGACATGAGCGAGAATCAACGGATTTATCCGTTTCTTTTTTTCTCTCTTTTTTTTTCTTTTCCTTCTATTTTCTCCTCTCCTTAACGTCAGTCCCAACGCAATCTGGGTCCGTTACAATTGTTCTTCCCACTGTACGAATCTCCATTATATATAAACTTATTCCCGCAGTATTATATTTATTCAAGGTTGAAATTCCTCCGAATTACACTTATACATATATCATCTATTTCTTATCCCCTCCACTACTTGTCCCTCTCCTGTCTTCCGATTAAAATCACAAACGCAAAGTACATCCAGGTGTCACGAAAATTCTTAACGATATACATGTATATGTATATATATACATATATACACAGATCAAACAACGTTATCAGCAATAGTGGAAACACGCAAGCATCACTGCCGGACACTTCCTATTCGCCGTCACTACGTGTACCAACCTAGCGAACTCTTAACGTAGCGCACGATGATAATAAAGTACAAGGCTGCTGACCCCAACTCGATCGCGGCTGACGACAGTGCGTGAATTAATTTCAATGACTACCGACCGATCTGCCTTTGAGTGTCTTGGCAGCGGATGATGAAGAGAGAGAGAGAGAGAGAGAGAAAAAGAAAAAGAGAGAGATAAGGAGATTAGGACGCCGCATGGACCAAATAAAAATTACGTTCCCGCCACGCGTTTCGGTGCACGCGCGATCGTAACGCGTGAAACTTTAGTAAACGACCTTTGGACGATGACGTCATTCTCATTGTTATCGCAAATATCGATATTTACGCTTAATAAACAATATTTTCGTTAGATCATCGAGACTCCGCGATACGCTCGTTTAAAGAATCGACGTTGACTCCCCCCCCCCCCCCTCGCCCCCCCTTCGCGTTTACCTTGACGTCATTCTGACGTCGCGACGCAATTGGCTCGACGTCGTCATCGGGGTTCACCGCGCCTCTGGCCAAATTGACATTATCGATTGAGGACTTTGATCCAATTTCCTAAAATCGTGATGCATACACGTGGACAGGGTGCGTATATATGTATATATTTGGTACGAGCAAAACAACAACAATGCCACGTGGGCTTAATGACAGTTCTTCGATCGAAGGGGGAAAGACCTGGTTTTTACTTTGACGTGTTTTATTGACGCTCGAAGGAATGCGATATTTCGAAAAGTGGCAGGGTAGGACGTCTCGTGAGAAAAAAAAAAATACGTAGGGCTTGGACTTATCTAAAAATATATATTGGTGCAGCGTCGGGACGCTTGAGCGTCTCCACTAGGCCAGAGGATCGTTTCTAGCCTGGATATATATATATATATATATATATGCGCATGTATTACCTGTATACTTATGTATCCATGTATCTATATTTGTATATATACAGCATATATATATGTATACTAGTATGCCTGTCTCGGTTAACCAGTGTGTGCATTATATGCTACATATAGATAGCGGTATTGAGGGCATCTTCCTAATAATAGATGCCGGGAAAATTTTTAGCCCTTGATGCGACCCACCGTAGGATCCGATCCGCGGGTATCTGGGTCTCATGCACCGAGAAACGACAACACTGCGAATCGTCATTCGGCGATGACTATTTTTGATTTTATCACGCGTCAGTTCGAAGGGGAGTGAGCAAAAAAAGTGTTTTTTTTTTTTCAAATAATCGTCAATCTTGAATTTCCAAAATTTACGGAAAATTCATAACATCGTGAATGCATCGGTAATGAAGCGGGCAGGGGTAAAGTTTAGAGTACATACATACGTATTTGTGGGATACACGGCATGAATTGTTTTTGAATTTTTGTTTTCGAAAATTCTCAAAATTCTCCATTCATTCACTGCTTACTTTATTATCGTGCACTTCGTGGCTCATAAACGACATATACACCCATCGCGATAAGATATCCCGTGTGAAAATAAGATAAACCACCCTGTAGATATTCGATAGTCGTAAACTGTACGAATCGAACGAGTCACCATTTTCACATTGGTCACATGTGTGTGTATATATATATATATAGAAGTAAGGGAACCTGTTCCATCCCATTTCACTTTGTCGAAGTTTATACAGGGTAGATAAGATAAATTCGATTAAAAGTCCAGACCCGATGCAGGTGGTTACGATGTATAGGTGTGTGTTCCAAGCATTGATAAGAGTGTGGGAGTTTCCGTTAAAAAAAAAAAATTCATAATTTTTGTATTAATATTTTTATTTTCGCACGTGGTGGTGGAATTCTTCAGATTTATCAATTGGATATAATTTAAAAAAAAAAACTACATGCTAGTTTTACGATTTGACCCAGAAACGCGAATTTATTCTTAGCCGTACTAGAACTAGACTTTCGTATAGATATAGAACGCACACCAGGTATAAACAACATGGCTGCCGTTACACCTGTGATCCCAAGTCCATCCATTAAGTCGATGCGAGAAATAACAAAATTTTCAAGGCGAAGTGAAAACATCTAGACGCGTATAAAATGCGAGCGTTTGTTAAGCGAAATAGAGACGCGGCCGTGCGCAGTGTTCTTTATGCGTTGTGAACGCTCCTTCAAGGTCTGACGTGTACTTAGTTACGTGCGGGGCCTCACGGAGAGGCCCTTTTCCGCGATTCACCTCGCTATCTTATGCACGGAAGAATTTTGAATTTCTTGAAAGAGCTAAAAAACAAATTTTCATACATATATATATGTATATATTTTTTTCCATCCCTTATTTTTAATTCCACTCGGTATAACGAATCTATTAAAGGAATCCTTGAGATACCATTCAAGTTTTCAATTAAGACATTTGCGGATCGATAGACTTCCAATAGAAAAAATATATATATATATGTATACTATATGGCTATACGTACAGGGATGCAAAGCATAAGAAATTAATGTAAATGGACGTTAAAAAAAAATCATAATAGGAAATTTAATGAAATTGAAAAAAAAAGAAAAAAGAAAGAGGAACGAGATAAGAATAAGGCCGCATTTCCATAATTTCCAATTAGTAACCAGTAGGTAGCTGCGCCTATATTGCCTTCACCTCATCGCGATCCGGCCAAAGCTATTCGCCCGATACGCAGCTCGTATTCGCAGAGACGTGTGGCGCGCACGCATAGCGCGACGAACTCGTACGAAGAAGTCGTAAGGAGTGTTGGGAGTGCGTGTGGGTGAATGGTGGCGGCGGCGACGGCGGCGTCGGCGTCGGCAGCCCATGCCTGACCAGCGTGCCACTTTCACTACTTTGTATTTAGGTCATCGCATCCACCGAAGGAAAGGGTTAGCTTCGTGAAAGATCATAATCGAAAGGGGATGGCTGATAACAGAACAATTTTTGACGATAACCAAAATACCGACAAAGAAAGAAAGACCATTGTACAGGAAATGGTAAAAAAAATTTTTTATATTTTTTCCTGTACAAAATTTCGATAGAAAAAATTTAGAAACGATCGTACGCTCTTATACACGTCTTTTGTAAAGGCGAATTTTCATGCGACCTTGGAGCGACTTTCGCCTAACATCGAATTCTCATGTCGACTGACATACATCGGTGATAGAGATAAATGATCTCTGCATCATTTTATTTGGCTCGTGTGTATTCTCGATCCCTACCATTAAAAATATGATAACGATTCAATTAACGTGACAGCATGACGATTTAAAGGTCTTAAAAGAGAAGAAGAAAAAAAAAACACTTTCAAATTCAAAATTCCGAAGATCCTCGAATTTCAGTATTTCATCAAATTTCCACGAACCATCGTGATTTATACGCAAACGACGTAATCGTTGTCATCGAAACGTGTTATAAATTTTTTTAACGTATAACAAAACTTTTTCGAATATTTCAAAAATGTAAGAATAACGATACAACACCTCGCCTCAAAAATCATGAATTTTCCGACGATGATTCCAACGTTTCATACGGGTCGTTTCGTACTCCGTCTCGGCTGGGCTATATCGACTGTCGTAGATTGTGGTTCCCCCATTTACCCAGTTCCCCTCTTGCGCCCGAAGCCTGGAGGTTATGTAACCAAGTGAAAGTGGCACAGGCACCGCGCACCAACATCGGCTGCAACGAACCACCGTCCACCGTCGTCTACGTCGCCGACGTCCTCCGACGGCGTCTCGTCCCGACAGTAACAAACTGTAGAATCGCCTAGCTCCTCCAGTTCCAGATCCACGACCGTTCCCCGTTTCCCCCGTAACCCAGCGTGCATCCTGTTCCGTAATTTTCATCAGTCCGGAATCCTCCGTTCCATTGCTCCAGTAATTTTCCCATATCCGAACCCATCCGACTGGATGGGCACGTACCTGAACGTTAAGGCTCGTACTCGGAACAGCCGCTACTGGTGAAGAAAAAAAAAAAAATATCGGCAACTTCGTGCAGTTGACTTCCAGTGTAAACAGACGATGGCGCAACAGATTTCTTAGCTGGTCTGGCTTGATCGGTTATCGAGGTGGATACGCTGGTCACTCGCTGTTCTCTACCGCCGCTTGGGCCCCTCGAGAGGGAAAGGAATTTGCGTTATTTAGTCGAAAGACAAGAAAAGGGGAAAGGCCCATATCGCCGTAATTTCTGCAGACACGCGTCCTACTTTTTTTTTTTTTGTCAAAATTCTAATCTCATAATCAGTTCGCTGTGTACAGAAAATAAAAATTCATAAATTCAAACTCGATCGACCCGTACGATGCACTGACGTCACCAAATGGTACTGGACAATTTTATATGAAAAAAAAAGTATCAAAAAAAATTTTCCTCACTCAAGATACATAACACTACTTTCATCTTTATCTCCATGAATTTTCTCTCTTTCTCTCGTCTCGAGTGCGTATCGATCCAAAAACCCACGTACTTTTTTATATTAGACAATTTCCGGCATATCCTCACGAAAGAAATTCACGACGCGCGTAACGATCCTCGACCTACAGTAATCTTGGGGTAACGAAAGGAATAAAAGAAATTACCGATTACCTCAAACAGTTATTATACAACGTGAGACGAAAAGAAATAATTTAAAAAATTATTATATCTTACAAGGACCCAATCGTCACGGGTAGAAGCCAACGGTGCGGAGGAGCACGTGTAATGTGAGGGGACTCTTGCACGTTGAAAGCATATAGGAGGATGGCACCTGAAATGTATAATACATTTTTATGACTGACCAAGACTATATATATATATATATATATATATACTGTACGCGATTAACAGATTTTAATAATTGATTTATATTTTTAAATAAATAATCAAGCAATAACGAGACAGTTTTCTCGGCCTGGTAGGAACTTAGTTTCAGTCTGTTATATAACGGCTTAATTACTCTGCCCTATTTCTACAAGGCATTGTCTTGATGGGGGCACTTACTTACTTAGCTACTCGCGTATACTTTCGAACCTCGACACGGAGTAGTGCATTATCCCTTCTCTTATTGCGTCTGCCACCTTTCCTCTAGACGGTAGACCAGAGTACCAAATTTCGAAAAAAAAAAAAAATTTGCCAATTCCTAATACCACAGAAAAATTCAAATTCTCGAACGAAGCTTGTAATTAATTTTTTTTTTTTAATTCATCACTCAATCATATCCTGTACTGAAATTTTAGGCCTCATATCCTGTACTCTCGTTCGTGATTCCTCGCAGTATAAATAACACGAAGAAATATTTTTTTTTCATAAAGATCCTGTTTGGAAGAAATTAAAAATAACTGAAAGATTGACATTTTGCTTATAAAAAATAAATTGAAGACCGTTGCCCAAAAAAAAAAAAATAAATTTAAAAAAAGAGGAACGAATAAAACAACAGCGTCGCTTTGTTACATCGACCTCTTTATAATCAATAATAATTAATTGGACCATCCGGAATACATAAACGAATCAAGGTATTAAATCATGGTTAAATAAATGCATGGACGCACAGGTGTAATCGTTTGGCGCAACGCTGCGCTCATGCGATCATTCATAAAGACCATATACCGGGTGTCGAGTAATAACGAATTTACTTTGCACCTATTCGGAATTGTCTAAAATTAGATTTTTTTTAATTTGCAGGTTCGAAACAAAAATTTTTTACAGCATCCCAATGGACCCGTCCCGATCTGATCTGTATTGTAATAAGAAATGCGAAATATGAGTAGTTAGGAAAAACCGGATTGGTCGGTTTTGTATTCACCGTATATGGGGAAGGAGACCACGTACCGTGTTGATACATCATCGCATATTAAAATTCCATTAAGGAAAGCTGCTTGTACTTGGTAGACGATGGGTATTTTTACATAGGATTCATCGAAAGCACAAAATTTCTTTAAAATCTTGAAATTCACATATTTACCGTATGTAATTATGAATTATGTTGCTAATATGTATATGTCGCTTTAAATGCCTCTGCTGGCTAATTGGACGCAATAAAAAGTCTCTGTCGGACGATCTGCCTTTAAATGTCATTTAATCGATCAACGAACGACGGGAAGTCTCTTTTGACTCTGATGAAAGTCCAAAATTTCTTTAATTTTCGAGTTTCTTCTGTTATCGCGTAACAGGGTCTTAAATATTTATTATTTTATTTATATACATATATATATATATTTCCCCCGTAAAATTCGTATCTGTGCGACAGTTGGTATAGTGATATTTGAAATTCCCGCGAAAAAAAAATATGAATTACGGAATATCCAGATGACGATAAGTCTCGTGGTTTTTCTTTAGTTATTAATAGTAACGATATCACGAAATTCAACAATGGCCACTTTTATCTGCGAAGTTATTCGCAATTCCACGTGGTTGATTCACTTTATAAGGGGAATCCCTTCCTGTCGGATGTGCCTGTAATGCGGTTTTACTTTTCGTTATGGATCTTTTTTTCTTTATTTTTTTTCCGGATATACCGTCATTTCCGGGATAAGTCATAGACCACGAGATTTTTCTTATCGGACACATTCATTCCCATATATATATATATATATAGACATTCTGATGTGAAAACGGAATGGACGGAATTCTTCGGTCCGGTTTCGTAAATTTCCGGTTCTTAACCACTGAATCCCCATTATACTTATAATCGGGGGTCGCCCAACCTCAGACTGTCTGGTGACAATTCCTTAATCCAAAAAGTCAACGAGCATCTTGGTTTCCCAGATGCGCGATATAAAACAGTGATCCGCAAATAGCTGAACGTCTGCCGTACGTGATTCCCAGTGTGCTTAATGCAACGTATAAAGGAAGATTAAAAAATTATGAATTTTTATAAATAATTATTTATAAAAATTTTTATACACTTAAAATACAAGTAGCATCGGTGCCTCGATATAATTAACGTCAATTATCGTTAATATATATATATATAGACACCGTACGTAAGAACAGCACAGGAATCGGTAATAAGGATAATTACGGAATTGCACAAGTAATACCAGTAAAGCGTAAAGAAAACGAAAGTAATATATAAACTGACACGAGATCAATTTAGCCAACTGTAATTTCGTGTCAGCATTTTTTTTTTGGCTTCCATGCACAGCAACGATTTCGATTCAATTTTGAATCAAAAATTTTTTTTAACCATGCCACGTTACCTTGAAGCCATGCTGAATGATTGTCAAAAAATTTTGGTAAAAAAAACAGTATGCCCTATTTTGTAAAAAAAAAATTATCCTAGGGAATTTCTAGAAATTTTTTCTAAACTCCCTAGAACCTATTATACTGGCATAAGATAATGGCGGCTGTGCTACCAAGCGTCCCCGGGTGCAATCCCGACAGAATGGACTGTTATTTAATGATTTTAGTGAAACGTTAGCGGTATTATACAATCGGCCTAGATCCTGAGTCACGGAGCGTCACGGATCGTGAACGCTGCTTAAAGCCAGTCAGACCCGATTGCTGCCTTCTGCTTGCCTTCTCACTTCGCTGCGAGCGCATAGAGAAGAATACGCTGCTGTCTGGCCCCTCTTTCAATTTCACAGAGAGACGCAAAAAGACAGCGGCGACACGTGTTCCCCTGGATCGGCGATAAAAATCGAAAGTATCAACACTTGATACCAATGACAATTACTATTTCATGAGAGGCCGTACAGAGTTGTGCACTATAGTGAAAAAAAGAATTCCCTATATTTCATTCAATTTTCATAATCGTATAGGGACTTTTCGAGGTTGGTAACTATTTTTTATTTTTTTTTCCTTTAATTGTATACCATATACAATTTGATTGGCACTACCTGCGCGTTGTACGTGCGCAGTACTTTCGACCGGGAAAGTATTTCGAAAGTGACTTCAACGCGCGACTTCCGGCCCTAAAGTACCGTTCTCACTTTTACTACAATCACGCCGTAAAATTTGGCAGTTTTCCTTTCTCATATGTTTTTTTTTTCTGTTTTCGGCTAAATTATTCTATGGGCCTTTTTTGTCCTCGTTAATTTTATAGCAGTTTACATACTTTTTTTTTTTTTTAATATTTCGTCAGACCTGTGATTATCATTGTTATGATTTAGATTTAAAATTGAAAAAAAAAAACAACGTTCGCTAATGACGGTTATACACGTCAAAGAAATTGCTCGCGAATGAGCGTTAAATTGATGGAGGTATTGGATACGCTTCTTTATAACGTTGTGAAGGGCCCTTAATGCCTGCAACAGCCAATCAGATTCCTTCGTGAGCCATTAGTCCGACTCTTTCTCTTTGATTCTCGTCCCGGATCGCATCTTGATGACTCAGATGACGTAGATACCATAAGGACGATTCAGGTGAGATGGCGACACCCGTCCGCTATTAGAACACACCGGATCTCAAGATTTCTAAGTAGCAGACGAATTCCTTGAATACGTCAGTTATCCTCCGTCCACGTGGCGTCGTCGACGATAAGGATCGTCGTCGCGGCATATGGACAATTCTGAAAAACGAAAGTCGGAAGGTTACGAAATAAAGTCGCTCGGATGTGGGAAAAACTAGTGGCGCTCCATTGTCTGCCGCGGCCGTTACGAGAACTTGAGTACGCGATAGGTAAATCCGAGTGAAGCACATTAGAAACGAAATAGGACATACAAAAAAACGTCAAAATAAACTGGTTCGACTGTATAAAAATTGCATGAACCATCAATTGGCATTTGAGAACAAAGAAATTTATCCGTACAGCAAAGACCGTTGATCGTGGCGGGAAAATTTGAATTTTTGAATCTCCAACCGTTACAGTTCGGTGCCGTAATGTCGGTACATGCTTCTGAAATTCTTTGCATGACTATTTTCCTTTTGCTTTCATCTTACTGAAACATGCTCCGTGAGATTGTACTTGGTAACAATTAATGCGCATGACTGGCAGGGTCAAGTATTCCGTTATTACACGTTTGCTGTCTTATTTTCTCAGATGGCTTGCCAACGCGTCAACATTTCCACTGAACGTCCAACGCCATTCAGGCTACGATGCTTGTTACGCCGTCGCGTTGGATAACAGCAAAAGGAAAAGTGGCTAACCTACAAACACTGGATGCGGGTTGCCGCGAGAGCAAAACGATTGGCGTGCGCCAATCCGCAAAAAGACCCGCTAACCGGTCGAGCCGGGTCCCAGCAATGGACTTTGCCATTCCAGAGACTCTTCCTTTTCTCTCTACCTACTGAGGCACCGGTATAAACACTTGCGACCTACCGCAACTGGATTAGGATAAATCTGAAATATTAGTTTTGAAAAATTCCCAGAAAAAAAAAAAAATTTGTCCAAAAAATTAACAATTAAAATTAGCCAATTAATCTTTACCCTCGACCCCTCAACCAGAACCTATGACTGACTAGAGCGGTATTGGATGCCCAAAAAAAAAAATAAGGTAACTTCGACCTTCGCAATTTGGGCTATAAATAATCCAAAAATGGAAATACGAAGAAAGTTCAACCGAGCCTACGTCATCGCTTGGTTAAAATCAAATGCCGAGTTCGCATTTGAGCTAACGAATTACATCTATTCGGTATATACGACGTCTCGACGTTTCTAATGGACGACCGTCGCATCAATAATCATCCCTACTATGTCTTGCGCAATAATTCGAAATTCCAAGCCGGAGCAAAAAATTACCAACCGTCCGACGCCAAAGACACGCACAGCTTCAAGGACGAGGACGAGTCCGAAGAAAGTTGCGAAGAAGCCGTCGCTCACTTGCTACTGACCCACTTATCGACCCAGTTACCCATAAAAAAAAAATTCCCAGAATCCTCTACGTCGTCATACAAAGATCGAATACGTGTACTGAAAGGGAAAAGAAATTTTTCAAAATCCCCTCTCCGCTACCCCTACCCTACCCCTCCCTTCGCCTACCGCGAACCTACCACACAGGTGGCAACACTCGTGGTAAACGACCAAATGGACGTTACGCAATTTCGTTCGTCTTCAAAACATTCGAGGATCGCATTTTATTTGCACTTGGTAGACCCGGTGACACACTTTGTGAACCCACCAGTAGTACGCAGAGGCCGGGGAAAGTGACGACACGTCGCGCCGATTCGTAACGACGTTACGTCGCGTGTATGCGAGTCCGCCTTAAGGCCGCGTGGAATAGATCCGGATTACATGGCGCATCTCATGGCGGTCGTGACATTAAAGATGGGAAACATTAGAAGTGATTGGATGGCGAAATCTTTTTTTTTTCTTACTTTTTTTCTTTTCGACATTATTTTTTCAACTCGATTCAACGTCACGCTTCAAACGGTCAATTTTATGTACCCTCATTACGCGTTTCCACGTACGCGACAATTCCTCGAATTTCTACAGCGACGAAAGTCACTTCGCTGTTCAACCCAGATGTGATTGGCACTTATCCGTTCCTTTAGGTATTTTTGGTAACACTGGCATTTGAAGACGATTCTCCTACTTAATCCTAACCTAACCTACGCAACCTCAACGTCCGTCAGTTTAACTTTATCTTTTTTAATTCTAGCTACAGTATCTTCGACGAATCGCGAAAAGTTCTGAATGGGGGAAAAAAAAAAACACTAGTACAATTGCGGTTTTTCATTGAGCGACAGCACTTATCTCGTTCACTGAATTCCTCGGTGCTTTTTTTTTTAAAAAAAAAACCTTTTTCCTTCTTTTCTTTTCTCTCCCACTCGCTTTCCGACATCAATGACCCGTTCGCTTTCGAGAAAGAAATTTTTTTTTCAGAATTCCACGACAATTCACTATCGATGCCTCGTACAGATAGATACTGTCGCTTTCATGAGAATCGCCTTCTAATTGTGCCTCGGGCCAATCCACGCGTTCTCTCGTCCAATCTAAATTCAAGTACGCGCGTATGTATGAGTCGGTGATATTTTTTTTTTTTTTTTTTTTTTTTCTTTCACTCAAGTCCCGTTTTCAATTGAGATAAAAGTTCCTGCGATCGCAGAACCCGACGGCAATTTGTGTCACTGGGACGAGGCGATTATGTCACGCGAGATTCACTTTCGCACTAGGACCCCCTCTCCCCCTACCCCCTCCCCCTCTTTTATCTCTTCCTTACCTCCCCTCCATCCTTCTTTACGTTCGAATCTCAACGTGGTCGCTCCGACACGTAGAATCTTCCGTTAGTGGTCGGCCTTTCCGTTTCATGGTCCGGAACGGTTCCGATTCACGGATTTGTATTATCATCGCGAGCGTCACGTAAAATGTAAAAATTACGTGCGAATAATACGTCTGTGAGATAAAAGAAATTACGAATTTTTTTTTGGAAATTCAAAGAATCCAAAATTTTTTGTATTTTTATTTCTTTTTTTTGTATTCAACGCCCACCGCTATTATACAAGTAAGACCGGCAGGGCTCGCGAGAGACGTGCAACTTGTTCGTAAAGATGGCTATGACTAAATCGAAAAAATTTCTATAAAAATTCTCAATACGTTCGTTCCGCCTCGTAAAATCATCGTCATTCATCGAGCATCATCGATTGACTATCGACCAAGTGTGTCACTGTGTCAAAACGACTCATCGGCATTTGCCCGTTCGTGAGGCCTGCTCGCCTTCCACTCTTACCGAGTTTCACTTTCCTTTTCGCTGGGTCTACACACTTCCGCTAACCGTGTACATTTTCGTCCATGTATTTAATAATCCAACCTGTAACGCGGAGAAAGTTCAAGATTACGGGTCCGTATGGTGCTCGGAACATAAAAATCCTAAAATCCCTAGCGACCCGTTAGAATCTTTTTGACGATACGAATTAGATTATACGTGTTGCCTGAAAGGGATAAAATAAAAAAAAAAACGACAACGTTCTCTTTTAACGATTCTCCTGCGGAATAGGTTTAATTTTAGTTCGCATCGAGCGACAGTGGCGCATGGGCTTTCGCGGTATTAAATATTCTCAAACGAAAATTCCTATCTCTCGCGATACGTTGCGATAGGTTGATAAAGATTTTTCTTTTTTTTTTTAAGATTAAAAAAATATATATTCCCTCCACTCTATGTCCGTAGTCGTTTAGTACGCAGTCCATGGCGCAGTTGCTCTGTTTCGCCGCAGTGGCAGCACCGTAGCTGATAATCACGTTCCAGCGCCATCTAGTTTACAATAGTCCTGGGCCAGAGCCATTATGGAGTCACGTTAAAATCAACGATGCGCGCACGCGGCTCTGTGTGTCTCCTTTGAAAAACGAAAGTCCATCATCCTCCTCGCGTATTCCAGACTCGTGTCGCCGAGTTTCACCGAACATTTGCGACTACGTGAGTCGTTGCGTTGCGCTACTGTTTTTGGAACAAGACGAGAAAACAGAAGGAGACCATAATGAGACACGAAGCATGGATCACGTCTTTGTGGAAAGTCTTAAAAAAATTTTTCTGGTCTTTGGAAAAAAAGAAAAACGTTCAGGAAATAGACCAGCTGTCATATACACGTGCAAAGTCAGTATTACCTGAATAGAAAAAAAAAAAAAATCCTAAGCCTTCATTTACATCCGTTCACCAGCACCAGCGAGGCAGGTGTACCAAGCAGAACTATCGATATGATCAGAATCGATATCGACATTTAATTGATCGTATTAGCCACACAATAAAAAAAAAAACAAAGTAATATGTCTACACTGATACAATGACCGAAAGTGATGTATTAAAAAAAAAATTGGTGAACGTAGTAACAGTTCATGTAGAAAAGATAATAGATAGACTATAGAAAAAAAAAAAAAAATGAATATTGTGAGCGAACCGTGTACGGTTTTTGTGTTGCCCGTGTATATCCCTTGTAAAAAAAAATTTTTTTTTTCTTTTACCATAGGTTGACTTGTGGGAGAAAAGAACGACAGGGAGAAACGCAAAGAAAATCTCGTTGTGCTGGTCCAATTTCGCGGTTCAGCAATTTCCCTTGTAGGTCTTTGCCGAATATAGTCGAAGACTGCCGAGACGGTGGGTGGGGAATGGTGATTCGGTTAGAGGAGAACGGGGGGATCGGATAGTCGAGGTGGAAAGACAATGGAGAATGAAAGAGAAAGAGAGTTGGGGAAAAAAAAGAGAATTAAAAGACAAGGGGGGGGGGGGAGGGGGGGGGGGAGAAAAGTAGCGAGGCAAAAGTGTGACCGATCCTGTGCCGTAATTCCGTCCGATTATACAACCGAGCGTAGCCGAAGCCGCGAGAGTAGCGCTTTGTGATTCCCACGAAGAGACAGCGAGCACTACCACCAAGAAGAATCACCATAGGTTGTCATTATTTTACTAAAAAGAAAAAATAAATAAGAAAATTTTTCGTCCAGACCATCGCGCGACATGCCCGGAACGTCAAAAGGACATTTTATTTCGATCGTCATTTTAAGACTTACAGTGCGTGATGTTGGCCGCGTGGCGATACAAGACGCAGTTGACTTCCAGTAACACACAAGACGCTCCGGTAATCGTTATGGCTTGTCTTTATGGAAGCGACAGAAGCGCTACGTCGAATACTGTTACCGTCCTCGCGGCGTCACCGAAGCGACGCTGGAGCGTCGCTATTGCCACGGCTTGGATTCTAAGCTGGCTCCTGGTGGTAGCGCGGCGTCGAACGTTGAAAAAGTGAAACTCGGCTCGCTGCGCGTGTAACCTAGAAATGATAAAGTGGCTCTCAACCTAGCGTTGCCAACCGAAAAACCCGAGGTCTATAGCAAAGGCCCTTGGTCACGACAAAAGACACGAACGAGGGTACTGCGAATTGGTAGGACTGATTTTGACATAATAATTTGTCTCTTCAGATCGCAGGATACTTTTCGTAAAAGAAATTCTAACCAGTCTCAATCGCCCGAATTATATTTAAATCCCAAAGATGCCAAGTGGACAGCCAAAAATTGCATATGGATGCCACATTAATGGAATTCATCCCTGGTATCGTTCTTACAGACTCTTCGTATCTTTCGATATGAGAACCTCTCTTAAGCACGGTCTAGCTAACCGAGTATAATGCGAGATACGAGTGTTCGGGATAGGATAGGATAGGATAGGACAGGATAGGATAGGGTACTTAGTGAAAGTAGCGAGTAACGTTGAGCAGTTGGCTCGTAGTACGGCTCCGGGCGACTGCAGCGCCAAGGATCAAGGCCGGCCGCTTATACAACTACGTGATACATACGATAAACCCCGTAGCCTATTACAGTAACCGCTCTTCCCATAGTTCGTGCTTGACGTTGCCACTTTCCTTAATCCACCAGAAATAATAAAATTTTCTGGAACAACCAAATCATTTTCTTACTTTGCAGCCATTAATCACACGTTTACCAGTCCACGTGGAGGATTCTATTCTGGTTTTTTTTTTTTCTTTTTAAATTAAAATCTCAACAAAAACATCTCCGACGATTCAACGTCGTAACATAACCTGTCATATTCAAGCCGACAAGTTTAACAAGGTTGTACGACGTCGACACTCTCTCTCTCTCTCTCTCTCTCCTCTCGCCGAATTGCTGACAACTTCACATTAAAATTGTCCCTTAAATCATCTCGAGGTCATCGAGTCACTCGTTTCGACGTAAACTTTTCACCTCTAGGAACACCGGTTTTACCCAGGAACCGGACCAACCGCCACGTTAGAGGAGTGTCAAGGATTCTCAAAATTGAGAATAGATACTTTAGCATACAATATACATACATATATATAACTTAAAATTGTAAATTACCAAAATTTCAAATTTCATTTACCACATAATCCTTGTACTCAATTTTCTCTCTTCCGTTCGCGCCTACCATCCGCAATGCTTCTCAAAGTATTTCAAATGGCTTCTGGAATGTTCTTCGGTGGCATAAAAAAAGGAACTGCAGCTTGTCTGTCCTACAGCGTACGTACATGTATACTCATGTGTATGTATATGTATCCTCTAGTTTTCTCCGTTATTTTTTCTCTCCTACTCTCTCTCCAACACCACCATTATCCATTCCATTGCCCTTCACGTTATCGCCGTCTCTCTCGTACATCGCCGGACCGCTAGTCGATGTCGCAACCCATAATGCCGAACTGTACGGTTATTTTTTTCACAGCAAGGGCCCACGAGCGATACGACTTAAAGAAAAGGCGCGCCCTCGCGTTCATAAGAAACGCCAGACGCTAACGGCCTCTAATTATGCCGATCGGGCCAATTATCAGAGCCCTTGACAAATGTCCCTCCTAGGGACTTGGCAATTGTTACTTTAGCTGCCCACGCGCCTCAGATGCGTCTACGGTTAAAAGATAATTCCAAGATTCTTTATGCCGCCGTAACTGTATCCTGGTGTAATATACATAATATCGGAATTTCAGGTTAAAAAGAAAGTCCATGATATATTTAAGAATCGATGAAAAAAAAAAAACACTTGGAAACTTTAAAAAAAACGCACTTAACATACGACGAAAAAAAAAATCGATCTATTCCGTTATCAAATATAACGTTTCACGAATTCACTATAGAGCATTTCGTGATAACCATAGTTACCGACTCGTTGCCAAATAGTGAAACTTTCGAAAGTTTTCCCAGTCGTTTATTGCAGTACTGACAAAATTCTCGAATTTCAGTTCTGGAATCGCCAGAAGGTGTAAGAAGCCTTAATCGCTAGGCCGTGTTTAGGTTAGGTTAATCGTTTCATTAAAAACACCATTGAAACCTCGTATTGAAGTCACGCGATAGTGGAAGTAACGACGGTAAAAAAGATTCCCTTAAAAAAAAATCCCTAGACAAGACCCCAGCAAAACGCCTTTTATTTGAGAAATTTCGGAAGAAGGGAATTTTCGGCAGGACTTTTTTTTTACATTTACTTCCCTATCTCACCGTGTTACACGAACGATTGAATATCGCTGCCGATCGGCGACTGATAAAGCCAAGAATTTTCGCCGTGTCATTGACTCTGCTCAACTTGCAGACGTGACGCGTCCAGAACGCGTGGGCTCGTTCTCACCGTCGTCCAATCGCACGGCGACTACCGTGCAGGCGCGACACCGTTCGCAACGCCATTTCTTTTGCGAAACGCTGGAACAGAGTGAGAATCGCAGGGAGCTGTTACTTCTGGACGCTGTCAACTATCCGCCATCTTTCTTTTTCTCTTTCTCTCTCTTTCCCCCATAAACGGAATATATCATCCCCCCCCCCCCCCCCCCCCCCCCCGCCATTTAACGTCTACTCAACACACTATACTCTCTATAGGACACACGAGTCTATAACGCTAACCTAAAGCACGTTACTTCCACGGCGCAGCAATTCTTACGCAATCGAATTTACTCCTCGAATACTCGCCGCGTGACGAGGCACGCAATGCGTGTCGATTACGCACGTGACGTATACATTTCTCGTCTAAAGGTCACGATCGCAAAGTGCCGAACGATCATTTTGATGTAAAAAAAAAAAAATTGCGAAATAAAATTTTTTTAAACAAATTTCCACTCGCTCGTCGCGTCATGCGTTTGGAACGTTATAATTGCAGTTTTTTTTAATTCCAAATATTATAAGATTAGAGCTGGCCGAGACGTCGGTCAATCCGCACTGATATCATTAATCATGACGTTAATTAAAGAGTTTAATGATTCTAACCAGTCATTAGTTCAGCATCCTCGATAAGACTCGATAACGTTAAAAATTGGCGTCGTGCTCGTGCGACTTTATCGCTTTAAGACTTTATTAATGTAATTTTCTGACTGATACTTGCTGTAACAAAATGGCGTCGTTTCATTATGTATTTCTACGCGTCTTTGATATATACGTTGCGTCTTTTTTTTTTGTTTTCCTAACCTTCATTCAATCTTCTCACTGACCCTTTGCTTTATTCCTTCAGCAATTACGTATATTTCCGCCTTGATCGCGACGCCAAATGAGCTTCTGATTATTTTACCGAGCTTCTGCACTCTCGTATCCACATATTTACACTCGATTGTATTATCGTATTATCGACTATCTGTCGAGCATTATAACAACGAATGACTGCGTACTCGGTCGGGAATAATTCCTTGATGCTTCCCAGAATCGTATGATTATTTTATACCTACCGCGATAACTCTATTTAATCTGAATTTAAAGTATCTATATTTAAAATGACTTACCCCAAGATGCTTCAGGCTTGAAGAAAATATTCTCGCACTCAACACGCACTTTCACCACCAGATCGTAACCTTGATTAACCAAAAACAACGGCGAAGTCACTGAGAAACAAAAGCCTTATGGACTAAGGTACAAGACTCGTCAGACGTATTTCCGTAGATCCGAGAAAACAAATCTTATTTTTAAGCTTGTGCTTCAAAAAAGAAATCTATCGATCAATTAATCAATACAAGTACCAAAAAAAAAGACCGTGAGTAATCACAAAAATACCAAATCTATCTTACAACGTATAACCTAACCTAAACCTAGTACTTTTTTTTATACGCGTACATACAAGAGCATACGATTCTTATCGGATCGTATTCACAATACAGTCTCACGTCTTGTAACCATATCCGTATATCCACACCACATGTACCGGCATAATTGACAATGATAACTTAAATAAAATTATTCTTAAACCTCCGTGCAAATAGTAAACCGCTATGCACGCATCCACGTAGTTTTAGCAGCTGTTTCGCGAAACCCTGACCTTGTCTCTCGTAGTGAGCAGAGTACATACATACGTGTCACGGAGCCTGTGCTAACGGCCTACGCCGCCAAACCCAGTTAGCCAATCAGAACACGTCCTACTATCGGCCAGCCAATAAGAGTGCCGTAAGCGGAGAATAGTCGGCACGATATTAGACGAGTCATAATACCGCACTCTTGCAGTAGACTTGTGTATCAGCCTTATGATTCTGGGTAAGAACCTATAGAGAATACGTGTATATATATATATATATGCATACAGCGAGCGCAACAAGAGCACAGTTAAGGTAGTAAACTTTTTCGCAATCGACGTCACTGACCTGCGCGACTTACTGACTTACTGACTTTGTACCTTTCACGTGTGACTGACAGTATAAACTCGATAAATGATTTTTCATAAAATATCATTTATTTCATATTAGCCGTATATATATATATATATATACACCCAATTGTTGTTTCTCAAAGTCCCGACGTTGTTCTCTATATTTAGCAGCGGAAGACGGCGCCCGTGAGTCTGCGAGCGTTTATTTTTGCGGGTTTCTTTTTTTCTCTTCTCCTTCTACGTCATGCTCTTCTTTTTTCTCGCTTACTCTCTCTCTCTCTCTCTCCTACGCGCAGATCGTGCTCACTTAAACTGACTACCGGGCAACAGTCGCGCTCGCGAATTTCACGCAGTCACGGGGGCGGTCCGATCATCTTCGAGTTGACGTAGGTCGGGAATCCGACACCTCGGAAATAACCAATGTCAAACAATTGCGAAAAAAAATAACTGACCACATTTTCAGTTCGTGGAGTTGCCTAGGCTGGGTATTGTATATCAAGGCGTACACTAATACATATATATATATATTTACATTGTTTATAAAATCTGGATGTTTTCTAGATTATTTTAAACATTTAGGTAATACTGTAAAAATCTATTGATGCATCGATACGTATATGTGCCTGAGTTATAATTAGATTTTAATTACTGCTATTGATTATAATTATTTTTTTATTACAGTTTACCAGACTGCTTGTCCATCCCTATGAATATACATATATTGGTATCGATGTTTGTACAAGAATAAAAGCCAAGCGTCTCCATGACCCTGAAGTACATATGTGAATCTTCTGGTAAATCCCAATTGGACAAATTGATCAGGGAATTCCCCCTTGATCGCGTGGAAGAGCTTGGAGAATATAAAAATGTATTAAAGATAACGAATAATGAGAAAAGTCTGTTTTGACGATAACGCCGGTAACTAAAAGTATAATAATTATAGTACATATAACATATACATATTATATATATATGTATTTAATATGTATATATATATATATATAATATGTGAACTTGAAATAACATATACTGAGACAAGGTACAATGCTTTATCTGTTTATCACTTCCATCTTATCTTTGACTGCACTTATACGTACTGGAAGTACCGTCACGCTTTCAGGTGTGGTAAATGTACAAAGAGAAATGCATTGAAACAATTACGTTGACAGATTTAATCGATGATAAAATTTAAGAAGAAAGAAAAAAATGTGAAAAAAAAAATCTTTTACTGGAACTCTGCGATATTTTTGGAATCTACTGTACGTTATGTATGTATATATAGCTCATGGCGGATATACATGTAACGGAGAAATTCTGAAGTCCTTCGACGACTTTCCTCTCGACGACGATGCCTGGCAGCACCGCTCCTCTATTGACCGTTTGACTCAGTGCCTGTATGCACTCTTTATCAGGATCCGGTATCTCCGGCCATTATCGGATCTTGTATCTTCGCCTGCAGTTCGACAAACAGCGAACCGACGCCTGGTCCCCGTCGTCGCGACGCGTGCGTGCCCGCGTTACACCTTTATTTTTACACGCGGTTCACGACTGATACGCGGTAAAAATACAGCGAGTCGCGGGAAACGAAGCTCGCGAAGAACGCAAATAACTTTGCTTTCTATAATGCGTACGGTTTTCATGGTAGCTACACTTGGTTATTATTTTATATAATTTTATAAAGTTCTGATCGATTGAATTTTTCTTTTAAAAAATTATAACTGTTATACCTGTTGGTTGAAGTTAAATGTCCTCTCCTTCTTTCCTATTGGCTGGTTCGCGTGTGCTGTGTATTTGAATGAATTTTGGAAGGGAAAACAATTTTTTTTTTAGTCAAACACTGGAAATTATACAACGGAGAAATTCCTCGGAATTACATGGTCGGACGTGAACTTGTCAATATTTTCTGTGTAAATTAACACGGAACACGCAAAACGGAGAGTTTTCTCGAAAGGACAAGTTTTCCTTGTGGAAATGGTCTTTGATTCCTATTGGATACTGTTTAGACAAGGACAGTCTTTGATTGGCTGATAAATTCATAGCTGAGTTACAGTAGTTCCTGGAGGAGCCGCAAGCTATTGGATCTTACCACGTGGAGGCGACAGTCACTTTTATAAAAGCTACAATTTTGATTTATCAAAGATTTCAATGGTTATCGTTATCGCTTTGACAAGCATGAAACACAATTGTACACGGTGTGCATGTTAATTAATAATTTAATAAAATCAATAGGATCGTTAATGAATTTCCTGGAAATAATAGATATACCTGGATGATCTGGACATTCATGGGTCCAGGAACGTGACTTTGCATACTCGCTGTCCAATTCTTTCTCTTTCGCTCTTCATCTTTTCTCCTTCTCCTGTACAATCTTTCTCTCAGTGCGCCATAGGCGATCTAAACTCAGTGCTGATTCCCGCTGGTAGATCCCTCATTAGAAATTCTCGTCAGTGACGAGAACAAGAGAGAAAGGTAGAGATACTGGGAGAAAGGAGAAAGAGAGAGAGAGAGAGAGATCGTCTCCGTAGAACATAAAAATATCCCGCAAGATCATAACTGATGATCCTTGGCCGTGCACGTGCAATACGAAGCACACACACGCGGATACATAGAGGCCATAGTCATGAACTGTCACGTGGAGAAAATTTTCCGAGACATTGGATAAAAGGATCCATAGATCCAAAATTAAACACTCCGTACCATGTAGATCATTGATCTCCTATTTGTAACCTTACGCTCTAAGATCCTTGTTTAAACTTCGAAATAAATTCTATGTACATATTTTCTTACGAACTAGACGACCTGTTTGTGCAATACAATTTATTTTTGGGCTTCATCACCTTCGCTGTACCGGAAGTTCCTATCTAGTGTACTTTCGACCTTCCTTTGTACGGGGTTTACTGGAAATTTCTTAGTAAAGCCGCAACTCGCATTTCGCGATGAAAAACATATCGGTAGTCAAAATATAAACTGTTTCGTTTTTATGGTTTCTTTCTGTTTGGTGTAGACCTTAGTGTTCTAGCAATCTGGAAGAAGAAAAAAGTCTTTCCCACAACTTTTGATTATCGCATGATATCTAGCTGCTGAGATCTTTAGGTGTGACGAATAAAAGAAAAAAGATGCATAATGATTCATAAATATCAGAGAACACCTAATGTATGCGAATGATTATGCGCGTGTCATTATCTACGTATGTAACAACATGCGATGGGACGCAGTTTCTATTTATTTATGCGCACCGATCTTGGCTGGCATCCAATGAGCCACAGAACCAGTAACAGTAGTAGGGAATACCAGTTTCACTAATCAAATAAATTATTTACCAATTACTATCTGAGATACGACCATCTGAGAAAAACAAATTGTTCTATCTTACAGACAAATTATCTTTTTTAAACTAATAACTTGACATCAGGCTATTCTTATAATTGTAAGTCTCACACTGTGCCACTTTGCATTACATTACATCACCTAGGAGATACTAGTTGAGAGCCTTACGAGACTTTGTATCTGATGAATAGTGGGTACGGTAGGTACAAGAGATACTTTAGAACAAGCATAAAAATTCTAGAGGGGATCGAAGTGCCATATAGTTCCTTTCGGATAAAGAATAAATGGAGGCTGGATCCTCTTTATTAATATCAGCGAAACTTGTTATACCATAGATTATTGAGTTTTATGGTTGCGTAGCATTGAAAACTACTGGATATGATTAGAATCGATTAGATTCTTAGATAGCAAACTGATAATAATGTTTTTTAACTGCTGAGATCAGACAAGTTTTTTTATGTCAATTCTTGTTTCTTTCTCCTACTGCAGCACGTGTACATATTGTATCAATAAAGTTATTGATTAGCGTATAAAAACTTGTGACATTGGAAATAAAAATGAAAAAAATTACTTGAACAATCGACTAGAATCGGTCAGATTCGTAGACGCAGACTAATAACTTATCCGAGCAATAAATAAACGTTGTCGCTGTAAGATCTTTACTGGAAACCTTGAAAATCCCATCGACCAGTCCCTCCTGTATGGTTGTTTGTAGGTCCTCGAGTTCGGTGTACGTGAATGAAGGTGAATGCACTCCTAAACAAACACTCGGAGGTGAAGTACCGTACGACCGCTTAGGCATCGCCATGAACCACCATGAAATTATTCACCGTCCCTGAAATCGTTGTATGAAATTGATAAATTGCAGTGAAATTATAAGCCCCGAGATAGAAATAAAAATGTAGCTAATAATGAAGACGGGACACAAATAACACGGAGATCCTAATAATTATCAATAATTAAATCCTTTCAAAGCCCTGAAGACAGTTGCAATATATTTATACCTGTTCGATTAGGTCGTTTCTTTATCCATATTTTTAAATAAAAATCCCAATGGAACTACGACAGGTCCATAAGATTTTGAAAAAAAAAAAAAGAATAAAAATAAATATGATGCCGTCTATCGCTATCCACTTTTTTTTTTAAATCGCACTCTGGGATCATCAGAATTCGTTGCTCCTTTGCGAGTTAGGTAGGCGTGTTTAAGAGCCCGCGTGCCAGTCTTTGCCTCCAGGCTAGATGGGCCGTCGACCTTCTGCTCTAACTTTTAGGTTCGTCCCGATGGATGCTCTCCGTGCATGGTCTAACAAAGGATGGACAAAAAAATGGATGAACGAGATACGAAAATAATAGCGAGGCAAGAAGCGCCTACGAGAAAGAGTAATTGGTACCAGAACCGTGGGTCCTCGTTCAGGTATCAAGAAGAAGAGACTGGTACCCTCAGGTCAGTAGTAGAAATGGTCAAAGTATCCTCATAGTCAGACTGTGAAGTAGAAGGGACTGTGAGACCCAATAAAGATGATCACCGCATCCTGAGGATTCATCCTGGAGCAGAACAGTAAGAAATAAAAAAATATAAAAAAAAAAACAAGGTATAGCACTCTCATTTTTCTTTGATAAAACAAGTCCCAAAAGACGTATTGCGACGTACAATGAAAAGACTATTTGAAATTCAATCGTTTCCTAGATCCAAGGTGAGCAGTCAAAAACAGTACCCACTCGATGATAACTATGCATACCTTTGAGACTATCCTGATAGAATCTATGGAATCGAAGTCAGTGAACTGGTACGTGGATACATAGTCGTATTCAGAATAAAAGTAGAAAATGAAACCCAAAAATTCATGGCGATTCGTAGACAATTTGAAACAGATGCTGTGCCAAGAAGAAAAAACAAAAACCTCAGAAAGACAAGCAAGTGGTTGACGTTTGTGGCGGGTCGTTGCCCGGCAAGAACATGGCAGAGTCCCCCTTTTAGGGCCCACTACGGAACGAGAGGCGTTTCCCTTTGGGCCTCACCTGCACCAAATTCCTAGCTGGCCAAGCGCGGCCGTTGACCCACGCAGAAGACTCTGCGTTTGGATGGGTCTCCCTGCATCATCCGGATGGAGAAGACCAGGCCGGTACCAAGATACCCGGTACCAGGTACCCGGTGCGCGCTACCTGGTAGAAAACCAGGGTGAGTGTCCTTGAATTGTCCGAACACGTGGAGGGACCGGTTCGAGGTCGCGGCAAATGATTCCACCTTCGCCACCTCGTCCTCTTGTATCGATGCAACAAGTTTTCACTGTCGAGTCATCAGTTTGTTTCATCCCCTCCGTGCTGCCTTCCTGATCATCCATTTTTTACGTATTCCTGTTCCTCCTATTGTTCGCTAAAATTTTATAAATAAAACCATTTTATTAATTTCCCTTTTTTCTTTCAATTCCAAGATCTGACCTACCGATACTTTTTAGGGATTATCCTGAGGTAGTCAATGAGTCAGTCAGTCACTCAGTAACCATGTTCCTGTTCAATAATGACTCACGTTTCCTTTTAATGACGACGATCACTCGAGGTTATCACACAGTCGCAGAAGATAATCCTGCGGAAATACAAAAGGGTGTAACATCGATAGTTAATCTCTCTCTCTCTCTCTCTCTCTCTCTCTCTCCCTCCCTCTCTCTCTCGCGACTTCACTCATCTAAGGATAACACCTAGACAATTACAGCATGAATCATGAGATTCCAATAAGCCAATAACAAACAGCAAGAAGAGAAATGTCAACGGTACGAAAGCGTCGTAGACGACGTCGCGACGTTATTCCGTAAAATATCAAGGAAAGTTTATCAGGAAAGCCCGTAAATGTTCCGCAAGATGAACGCGTCATTCGTGTTAACGATTGTATAATGATAAATAACGGATCAAGGTGAAATTTTAATCCAATGAAAAATTCCAAACTACAAAATACTGTCCCCATCCAAGTTACTATAATCCATTATAAAAAAAAATACCATTTTTCGTATCAAATAGTTGTTACTTTCACGTGTAATTAAAATTAAAAAAAACACAGTCAAATTATACCTGATCGATCAGTCCAAACGTACCAGCTGAACATGGTTTTACTACGAAAATCAAATGGGCGTGCCAACTTGCGTCTGAGCTGAATAACATTTCGTGTATATATATATGAAAAAAAAATATTAAAAAATGACCGCATTGGTGCACGCACGCATGTCATCTCGCTTCCGGTTTCATTCTTCTTCTTCATCATCCCCACGCTCTCTTCGTTCTCGGAATCGGAGAAAGGGCTTTTCGAGAGTGACGCCTTCCTCGTCCTCTTCGTTCTCTGTCTTCACGATCGTTCCATCCTCCGTCCTGGTCCATCCACCTCATCGAGATGACTACTGCTGGCCCTCTCATCTCGTAGAACCGTTATGCGCATACAGCCGGGGATTAAGTTCGCGACGGCATTTTTCGAGTCCGTTACTCGAGGGTGAACGAACCCCAAAAACCTTTTAATAGGAACGATATTATTATTATTATTGTTGTCCTTAAAAATATCCTTCAACCAGTTAAAATCATCGTTGCACACATAGTACCAATAAACCTGTTGTTTTTCCTGTGTCTCGAAGACGTCAAGAAAAATTGTTCTCCGGATGATGTCAAGCTCGAAGTTATATCCAGTCTGCGGTGAATCGTCTATTACGTAAAGTCCAGAAAGGAAGGTAGAAGAAGACGAAGGCAAAGGATAAGTAGAGGATTGCGCACAAGTTGAACCAAGTAAAACGATCGAAATACCATAGCACTGACGGGTGCTGGCAAACCATTGACGCACATGCAATATAAAGGCCACAACCTGTATATACATATATATGTATACATACAGTTAACGTATAATAAAAGCAAGAAGCAAAAGGCGTCTCCTTCCCACGTACCCATAATCTCCAATGGGAAACACTTCGGTAAGGCCCATAATACGAAGAGGAAAATAAAAGGGAAAAGTACGTCCACGAAAAATTTTCCTTCTCGTTAATGCCGCACGGCACTATAACCTAGAACGAATAGAAATAACGAAAAACGTTGAGAAACGCTGCCTGCACAGAAACACTACGATCCTCCAGCTCCTTGGTATAACCTATAAGCGTACGTAACAGTAAAACAAGGTCCCCGTGCATCTAGTCTAGTACAATATTGATAGAAAGTCATAAAACGTCAAAGAGAGACAAAACACTTGTTCAAATTTTTCGTTGAATTCCGTCGCGCTGCCATCTAGCAGTCGTTTATGGAATTACAATGGTAAACGACGTTTTGGCGTTAAGTTCAAACCTTTCTTTTGTGTTGTAAATACTTAAGAATTCTTAAACGTAAAGAGACTCTAGGAGTCGTTTCTTACTACGAGTTCCCACTCTCTCTCTACTATATTTATGTTTATCTAGGACGAATCTAGGATCTGAGAACCACTGACTTTGCTGAGGCTTCCTAAACAATGCTTGACTCACTTTCACTTCGTCCCCACCACTTGGTACTCCAGTCCTCTATATATATATATATATATATACGTATACACGTTTACATGAGCGGTATCACACAAAGCAAGAGTACCAACATAGAAGGTTTGCTCCTCCACGAATGATAAATGCATATGTACGCTCGAATGTGCACCGTTGGGACGTATAGTAAGTCCTGGTAAACCCACAGTAAGGCCCCGTTGAACACTAAGAGAAACGTAAATGTCTTAGTACGCCGGTTCTGGTTTTTGGGCCTTGTTAGACGGACACAAGTATAGAAAAAGTCACCGTGCTTGTCCCAACACCTACGAGTTAGTTTATATATTATTATTATTATTCTAACCTCGTACTTTTTATCGGGCCTTATCGTCTTATCATTATTTCTCATCTAAAGGACTTCTTTTTTCCGGATTTTTACCATTAACTTGTCCCTGAAAAAAAAAAAAAGTTTGATGACTTTTTCTTTTACGTTGGATAAATCCCCGTTGATACGATGAACGCGTCTCGGATAATTGGGCCTTACCATGTGAGTTGATTCGTTTCTCATCTTGATGAGAAAGTTTCCCAAGGGTCTCGTATCGAATCTTAATCGAGTTATTACGCTTAATACAGTCAGGTCTTCTATATCAAGCTTCAGATAACGGGCAGATTTTTTAAATTCTACAATTTTTGACTTGGAGCTCAGAATATGTATTGCTATGCTTCAATACATAAGTAATACGCAATATGTATTAAAACGCCAAATAAAAGAGCTTAACGTATAGTAAAGCGCTACTGTAGGAGAAGCATGAGACTGATGTATAGCTTAAAAATCCTCATCTTCCAGAGGTTAATATCAGTAGGCAATTCGTTTAATAAAGTCCCAACCTTTTGGGCCTCACAAGCATATAACCATTGGGGTCAATGAAATGGGCCCTGGGAAGGATTTTTCAACATGTCACGATCTTCGTTGGGGCCCGTATCGAAATGGTTGACAGGATTGCCAAAATGTCATCGCGATTGACAGCTCTAGATATTTACGGTGTCAAATCATAGGTCACTTGGTAGAAGAAATTCGAAATATACAGAGTTATTCGGCAGAAACGCACCACCTGAAGTTAGCGCGCACATTTCAGTCCTATGGTAAAAAACCATGTTCAGGTGGCAGGTCTGGGCTGAATAACCTAGCTATACCATAGACTTGCAGCACAAAATATTCAGACTCGTTTTATAAACATGTCCGAAACATATAAGCCTGTTTGTTAGGTTACCGAAATCTTCTTAAAATGTATCTCAATGTTTTGCGCTGTACGAAATACGTATGAGAACTACTTACAGATGCTCTTCCATGCCCAGATTTTTGTTGTTCGGGACTTGCCGTTGTGACAGTGTCATTTGAATGCTAGATGTCGATAACAACACTAGTAATAAGACTTAACCTAGATTGAACGTCAGATCCGTATCGATAAATCTCCAAAGTATAAGCCTTAAGCTCTGATCTTATTAGGATTATAATGCGTATATTTGACTAATCGGCAGGAGTCAGTTTGCCTCTTGACTAGAAGTGACCAATATATTCGAAACAAAACAGAATCTGTTGTCCTCAAAAAAAGTGCACACGGCGTGTCAATAGCTTCAGTCACCAGCGAGACAAAACGATCGACTATAAAGGATCGAAAGTTAAATCCAAACTCGTTAAAAAAACAAAGAGTTGAAGTTTTGAAATAATAACAAAAATTTGTAGCGATATTAAAAAAACATTTTTTTCACAAACTCATCGTTGCACTTTACCGACAGTTTTATCGTGTGATTATTATTAATTGCCCAAGACACCCGGTAGAGCTGACACTAGGGCTTGAAAATTGGGTCAGTATGATTTTAATCGCGACTGACATAATAGACTCGCACGCGATTAGGCTCCATACACAACGCGCGCGATTCGCTTCCCTAGTATAATTCTGTTAAGCGAATTAAATGCGTTGTGATTTAGCGACGCAAGGCTCATTCACATCGATATCGTTATGGCTTATTCATAGGATATCATTGTATGTACGAACATACCAGTGTGAAGTCAGGCCCGTAATAAAAGGTCCCTCTCCCTCGTTCCTTCTGGGTCGTACTGATTGTGAGTCTCGCGTGAAAGATGGCACGAAAGTAAATTTGCAAGTAATGCGCAATTAATAGCCAATAGCATTAACCTTTTATCTGTTAATATTCATTGTGCATTATAAAGCACAATAGGATGGTGTCAGTCTGGGACAAGTGTATGCATGAGGAACAGCGCCTCTAGCGGAAATAGAAATAACGAATAAATTTCATTACGAAGAGACAGAAGAGAGTTTACCATTAAAATTCATACCTAAAGAAAAGTAAGGTTATGTAAGGGCACGATCTATAAATTCGATTAAGGACCTTAACTTTATCAATTATCGGTATACCGATTAAAGTGTCTTTCTAGTAAATTCCAAAGACCCCACCCATGGATAATAGTCTTACCCAATTTCCGAACTTTATTAGCATGGCGTCTTTTGTTTCGTTATGGAAATCTAACGGGTAGAGGAGGTCGCCGTGGGGACAGAGGGCGTCCTCGTTGTCGTACACGACCTGGGAAAATTGCAAAATTGATTTTTATCCCGCGTTCGCAATAAACGCTCGTCGATTCCGCTCCAGATTCGCAACGGACGATTCCTGCGTTTGCATAACGCGACGGGAGCGACTAATTGTCGCAATTAAGCAGCTACGTTTAACGAGTGCTTAAGGAAGTTTGACCTGACTTAACCTAACATAATGACAAAAAAAAATTCAGAATCTCATATATATATACATATAGGTATAAAAAGTAAAAACTTAATTCCATATACAGTATGCACTTTGATAACGTGACCCAAAATGGAGGCCGTTAGGCGTCACGAAGATCACCCTAAAATATATGTTATTAACCGATGAGCACTAGTCGCCTGTAAAATTAATGAGAAGGAGCCTTCCTTGTATATACGTGTACACATGTAATGTATGGGATAAGTGAGTTTTCGGTATTGTATCAGTTGTGTTTTGTCCCGGTTACTCTAGCGGAATGGTGTCAGTTACATAAGGAGTTACTGACGGATAGAGAGAAGTGTCGAAGAAGAAGTGGAAGGGATAAGGGAGTCGAAGCCAATAAAGAGAAGACTACCATCCTCCATGCTTGAGTGGCAGGGAGTGCGAGAGAGACGGCTAAATTACAAGGGCCATTGGTAGCTGAGACAGACGGTGGGGGTTAGAAAGGAAGGTGGTGGGAGAAGGTAGAGCCAATCACGCGAGAGGATGAGAGAGGGGTGGGAAGCCAGGTGAAAAAAGTGAAAGTTCGCGCAGCCAAGAGCGCCGAAGAAGTATCCGTCTCTGTCGCTCCTTGCAAATTCACATTAAACTCCATCTTATGTTCGCTCGTCGGTAACACGAATCCGTTTCTCGCTTTTTTTTTTTTCATTTTTCGTCTCTCTCAGTTTACCTCCAATCGCACAATTTCGAGGAGCACATCTATCTGACGTTACACATACTTCATATTATTAATTCTTCAATCACTCCAATCGCTCGCATCCACAGTCATACACTGGTAGTCAATCTATATACATTATATATTCATAGGACCTTCTTTCTGGAATGACATAAATTCCCTATAACAATTCTAGGGATACTTCCTAAGAGATGCTCCTACGGACGGCTCTCCGACGGAGTCTAGTGAATGTATGTCACTACGATAACAAGACGATGATAAATCAACAGCGAGATAACTCCGTAGGCCCTTAGCGTCCCTGTGACGAGATAACCTAAAACTATGCCACGATAAAAATACGTGAATGCCGCGCATCATGAGAATTACTTCCATCTTCCATGAACGTTCTTAAAATCTAATCGCACGTTAACCAACCGCCGAAATATATAACCATACAAATAATCACTGCTGTTAAACAGCCATAGATTACGTATTTACATGTATTCGGCTTTGTAACTAGAATAAATCCGCCTTTTCACTGGACTACGTGACAGAATCGTCTACGTTACCTTTCCGCGGGATGCGACGCCACGTGGGTGACTCAAGCCTCGTTCACATTGCAATGGGCTTTACGTGTACTATATCTATGCTTATATATAAATATAACTATATATATATATATATATGAATCTGAATAAATGTCTTGTACGTTTCACGGCACTCTGAGGAACCCGTCGACGCTCTTGTGGGCTGCGGCACTGGCGCCCTCGATTTCACTTTCATTATGAGGCCACCACTTCACTTACTCTCATTCACTCTCGTTTGCTACGTGCAGACTTCTTGCAAGGAACCTCCTTATCAAACGGAATTATTCATGAGATTCATTATCTATTTAAAATATAGCTCAAAATCTTGGTACCAGCTGACCGAGTGACTTGGTACCTGGTACCAGGATCCATGATACATTTTGTGTGTAATTTTTACACACTGTTCTCTTATGGCATTCGACATGAAAAAAGTCTTACTGATAAGTAATTTTTTTTTTAAATAGTTTACAGCCAAGTCTATTAGGAAACGTTATCTACGACTTTAGACGAAAAATTGAATTACTTCAGAGTCGCCGTGTCGTTTGAACCGTGCATTTAAATTACTCATTATCTTTACGCTCACGACGCTGCTAAATTGCCGGGACGTTAAAAGCGCACCTCGTGCAAATGTATTTTTCCGCCTTTACGCTTCGAGTAACGTCGTTGCTTTTACGCGCGGTCGTATATTTTTTTTTATTCAGTTAAAAAAATAAGAATTTTAAATATAGACTCGAGTACGTATCACTGGACGGATAACGCGAATTTGAGAACTTTCACATTTTTTTTTCACCTTCGAACCGTCCGATTTTACCTGAAATAGGAAATTAACTACGGTGTCCTACGTGATCGCATGCATGTAATCGATTCTTCGAGTAGTTACAGTAGACAGTTAGGCGTCTACACAGCTTGACCATTTAAACCTCTGTTATTTCTAGATTATTGAATATTCTCGTTATTCCCTATACCCTGGGGAAATTAGCTGCCAACAAAAAAGAGACGAGAAAAAAAAACAAAAACTGTACTGGCATAACAAAAGAAAATACCTGACGGATTCAAAGTTCAAAACCCAAAGGATATGGTTATTGGGGGAAAATCCTTGAAAATTAAATCCGGTAAGAGAACGTCTTTAAAACACTTAGTAGATCAGATAAAGCAGTTGAACTATGATAACGCTAAAGGCAATTTCATTTAATTACTCTAGCTTACCCAATAATTATTATTACCCAGTCACCCAATTAACTACCTTAATTAGTCACTGGACTTTGACTTAAATATACATAGAAGTAACAGAAAAGGGACGGCTATGTAAACCGTAAACCGTAAATCGTAAACCGTAAACCGTAAACCGTGAACCGTTACACAATGCATTCGCGATTCTATCCTTGCACTCGGTACTGATGCAACCGAGTCGCGGGTTTAATCGTTATTAAAGCGACAGCCATTACCGGGGTTGGATGAACCGGGCCTTTGCGACACCATCCGCGAGACCGTGCTTTGAGGTTGGCGTCGCGACGCCCCTCGACGTAGAACCTACGTTAAATTCATTGCGAAAATACAAAAGGCTGTCTATGGGAAACCGATCGTATCCGATCGAGTCTCAATAATTCATCCGTAACAAGATTTAAGCAATAACCCATACAGATCTATATCCCTGTCGTAAATGATCCATAAGAATATTAAGGCGCCTCTCCATAAAAACTTCATGATATGAAATATAAATAGTAAAGCTCATACTAATATTTCTATCCGCTTGAACAAAGGGATTCAAATACGACTAGAGTAATCCCATGCGTGTCAGACCTAAAACTACTATATACAGCATGTAGTTTTCTAGTACCGTGACTATCGCTATGACTGTCACTTTTGCCGCTCCACATAGAAGTCAGCCCTGCTGCTCCAACACTCCCCATCGTGTTCGCCGTCGCTCGACACACTGGCTTGGCTCGCGTAACAACATTCGCACATGCGATTCGCTCGAGGCGACAGTTGCACGCTGACTGCTAGTGAAGGCCAAGGTCGGCATCGCCTCCTTCTATCATACTCCTCTTATTATTTCGTTCCTCTTCCCTATTTACATGGCATTCCGCGAGCGGTCGTTACATGCGTGTCAGCCTTAAGGCATATATCGTCATCGGTATGGGTACCGTTTCCCGCCGGTGGACGTCGCTGTGTCAACGTCTCGTAATGCATCTATCCATCACTCTCTTAATTGGTCCCTGAGGATGATCCACGGCGTCTCGACGCTGTTTCGGGCAAAATGGCGCGGATCTTCACGCGCTTACTGTAACAGCTAGCACTGCATGCCTTGGACTCTTTTAATTATACATTGCGGGATTGTTGCCAGCACGGAACGACGTAGCTACTCAGCTATTCCACGCGATATACGACTCTGCTCCTTGTGTGCTCGGCCGAATTTACTTGCGCGAAATATCAAAGTTCGTTAGGCCAAATTTGTCAGGTACTTCCGCTCCTGATGTACCACACAGATTCCTTTCCGTTTTCGTTCCTTGGACATTCTCCTTGATGGCGGACGCTGCTTTATTTTAATCTAGAAGCATGCAAACGATCTCTTTATTACAGTCTGGAGCATTTTGTTCCATCGTCAGGAGTATCGGGAGGGAGAGAGGGAGGGCTCTGCTCGGACACTACAGTATGCAGTACTTGGTATCAGTCCGAGGAACCAAGGGAGACGACTTTCCCGGGTTCCGATGTAAAGTAACCAGCTAACCAGGTAAGCAGCTAGTAAGTGAACAAATAAGTAAGTAACAACAAGCCACTCTCGACCTAGTTGCTCGGCCGAGCCTAGCAGCGGTTCACTTTCGATTAAGTAATCCCACGGCGATAATGCTCCGGAGTCTCTCACTTCTGAATCGACCAGTACCGGCTGACATAAGTCCAGACTCCTCCACGTAACCGGGCAGAGGAAGGATGAAATCATACTGGGACCGTATTTCCGTGACCTAAGAGCTTCGAGAAAATCTTCTCCTATAACCTAAGCCTTGCGCAATCAAGTGAATCAAAAAAAAAAACTAAGCAAAGCCGATCGTCCACTAATCCAATCTAGGGATACGGCGCAGCATCAGCATGGGATACAAGAGAAGGAGTGGACTCTCAATCTCACCTACGTTCTAGATATAGGCCAAGGACACTGTGGATGCGGAGAACTCGTACCAGTGGGTAGAAGAACCGATCCCACGTAGTCACAGGAAAATCAACTCCTAGGCCACTCCTGACATTTTCAATTCCTTTCCCCAGCATCATTAAGCGCCTCTCTTCTCTTTTCTCTCCTACCGATATCAGTCCTAGTAGCTGCGCAATGGTCGCCTCTCACGCGAACACCTGAAATTATGTCAGAGTTATCAGTGTCATCATAAAGCCAATAACTTTGTTTAACAAATCGCATGCTTTAACGATAACTCATTCTTATAGCGATTATAATTATCTGCTTATAAAAAAGCTTCATTCGCATTAAACACCGAGCTCGACGCAGATTATCAACTTGCCAAGGAGCTTTAACCAGTCTGGTTGTCTAGGTGGAGGTGTCAGTATATACGGTCGCGGTTGTACATGTGACAGAAGCAAGTTGCTCTATAATACCGTGACCTTGACTCTGGCTAGCCAAGCAGCTGGCTGAGCCAGGAATAAGTTTGAAGCGCGGTTACCATGTTGCAGCGCTAATATTAGCGACCACTCTGCTATGACTGACCGAGTGCACATTGGATCACACGTCATCATCTGCATCCCTTTTCAAGATATCACTGTACAATAAGCATCCCCACCGCTTGATTCAGATACAATAATCAACCGGTGGGTACAGACGTGGCTGTTGAAGTATCTGTTGTCTTCTCTTCAGCTTCTCCTTAAGGGCGCACCTCCTGATGGGATCAGCCAAATTTTTCTGTCATCCAATTCCCTTTGACGCAAGATAACACGGATGCGCAACGAAGGGTCATCGATCCGTGTACAAAGTCTCTGACCCAAATTGTTGATGAGTCTATAGCCTGAGAAAGATTTGATTCTTGATGGAGGTAGGATGAACTGAAAGAAAGAAAGAAAGAAAAAAAAAAGAAATGATAACAAACAGGAAACGAAGCGAACCTCAAGATGAACTACAACTGAACTGGGTACCAATGCTAATTCCAGTTGTCATAATCTTACTGTTTTGAAGAGTACGCATTTTGATTCCAACAATCGTTCTCTCGCTCTTGGTAAATGATGCAAGACCGTCATCGAATTTCAACCGTCGAATGCCCGCGAAAACGCTCCGTCAGCAGGAATCATCGATGCCTGGGAAGATTCGGCTGACGTTTCTCCTGACGACGACCCCCGGCTTACCTACTTTCTCTGGATTTTCGCGAATCCACCACGTCGACCAAGACGTCAACCGTAACAGCTGATAATCATTATTGTCTTACCGACCAATGACGATCGTCGTCATCCGTCATTACAAAAAGCTTCGTCCAACCGGTCGAAAATTTCTTTGCTCCTGTCGCAAGAGTCGTCACGGTACCTGTATCGGGTAAGGATAAAAATAATGACATTAAAAAAGAAAATTACTTACATCATTACCAAGATCATCACAGTCCGAGAACGATAATCCAAGTCAGGCTCCGATAATACAATCAGGAAGCATTATGGAAACGTTCAATGTTCTGACATAATAATACGGTTAATCTTTGAACGACGATGATGACCTCTCCGCATGGGGTAGTCACGAGGATTGGCCTTAAAAAAAAAATCACAAAACGTACATAGATCAGTGGAATCGTTGCTAGGTCGGAGAACAGGTCAGACGATTACAGTCCAGATTAAATCTGTTAATTATATTGTTTCCGCGCAAGGCCAAACGTGGTGCACTTGTTACCAGGGAGATAGCGAAATAAAAGTAACGCAATGACGCAATCCACGAACAAGAGGAAGATTTCGAAACAAAAATATTATCTCAAAAAATAGATTTCCCTTATTTTCCCGGCGACGACCATCACTCGCTTGAAGTTAGCGCGCTTGTTTGACACTTGTCGCGAGGCTATGTTCAGGCGGTGCGTTTGGGTTGAACAACCGGGTATACGAGCAACGTACAATTTTCCTTAAGGTAGGTATTCAATTGACGTTTCCGTCGTCACCATTGTTTTTCCATTCCTTGATCCATTTATTTTCTTTCTTTACGTTTGTTTATTCATTTTAAAAAACTCCACGAGCTCCAGAGACGCAATCATAGCTTATCAGTGATGGTATTTTCGATTTGACGTAACGACAGTGTCCCGTGCGTAAATACGTAGCCATTAAGAGTGACCCGGGGAGGTCATGAAAATCAAAATTTACAACGGAAATGACGTCGACGTCTTCCTTAATCACTTCATAACGGATCGTACCACGTCGACGTATTATCAACGGGTGTTGATTAGGGAGTTATAACCTTATTAAAAAATTATAAATAATAATCACGATAACCCTGGGGTTGACTTGACTAGGGGGTACTGATGCAATACAAACAAGCGATTACGCGTCGCAGGGGGTCTTTTAACAAATATTTCTTCCACCGATACTTTTCGTTTCTCTTATTTGCGTCGCCGATTATGAAAGCGGCTTAAATCAGAAACATGGAGCGATTTCGTTAATCATCGAACGGTACGTTTTAAGGGGTAACTTAACAGGCTATTTGTCGAACGGACGAGGCTAGGAAGGAGGAAATTACGCACTCAAAAAATCTTGTGATTGGCTTTACAAAAACCATTTTCAGTGATATGGTGGTAAAGTTGACAGAGGTAAAACTTCTCCTGCGTGCAATTTTTTTTTAATTTTCATCAATGATATTCTATACGTTTTCCATGATATAATTTTTAGTTTGGCTCCGCAGGAAAAGACATTTTACCTGAAGACTTGAATTTTGTGTAATTAATTAACTAACAGTGCCTTCTGTGCAGATTTTTTGGGTACACAGTCTCCTCGCTTCGAGTCTTGTCAGCGCGACAACTCACGCATACAAATAGTCTATTTTATTTTCCGTTAATATACAAATCCAAAAATTTAATGATTAATAAGACAATAGCTGACTAATTGTAAGAGCATTAGCATAATTATCGGTACGATTTTTTGACGCCGCAAGTAATTAAAACGAATTTACAAAGTTTTTGTGCGTTTTCATCATCGACCCCCGCAAAGTCGATTACTTGATTAACTGTGTAATAGAGAAATTGCGCCATTTTGTTATTACTAACATTTGACCTATATCGATTATAACGATTTGGCAATACAAATGTACGAAAAAGATTAATTTGAATCGATCTTCCTCTTTTTTTTAAGCGAAAGCTCACGCGAGAGAAGACATTAGAGCAGCTGCTGCGTAAAGTATAGAGATAACCCTTGAAGATTTGCCTTTAACAATTATCAACTAATTAACGGAATCGTCTCTCACAACATTTATTTATTTATTTATACGTTTTTCTGATAATTCCAATTCTACCTAACCCAAACATCTTTATCGTGGAACTAGTTTTAACAGCTTCAGTCATGAAGGGTGAAGCAGCTCATCGCAGTACATTCAGAACGATAAATAGAAAATCTAACGGATAACAAATTGACGTTAACTATATACTTCAGAAAAGTAAAACGTTATTTCTTTCCAGTCAGGTAACTTTAAATTATTCTACTCGAAATTACTGCTACTAATAATTGACCTCTAACGACAATCAGCAGTATTCAGGTCGAACCGATTTTTTCTGCCCCTAACTTTAGATCCACCCTGTATAACAATTATTTTTTTCCAGCGACTTAACGATGACTGCACAAATTCCAAGGAACCCCCCACTGCGATTAATCCGTCGTCATTAAGTGGGTTACGGTGCTTGTTGTTTCCCTGTAAATCCGTATACATACGTGCATGTATGTATATATGAAACGTACGAATATACAACTCGCCACGTCCACGACGAGTCAGCAGAGTATTTCGACACGACCCTCAGGTATTCCCTGATGTGGCTACCAAATCGATTCCTCCTCATTTTATCTATTGCTCTCTCACTCGCTCAGACACACATACCATCCCTCTTACTCTTGTACTCTGCCAAGGACAATCTTCCAAGAATTACAGCCGCCTACGAGCCGAGTAACTCCACTTTCCCAGGTACATTACATACCCCTATTCTCCTGGGCTACTGTACTTACGTGGACAGTCAATGAATAGATAAACTTTCATGTTAAAACTCTTACAAAAGTTTGACTATCGAGCGTCATGAATAATCAAAGTGAACGCAGTGCATAATATCGAACGTCCATCTAGTTCTAATGACACTTGTCAGAGGTCAGGAATTATTAATATCCTATAAAAGGATCAACGAGGCGTCACTTTGACTGTGAATTTCTTTGACTCGTCCTCGATTATCATAACTTTCCTATTACAGATCCTGTAGCGTAATCGTGTTTACAACGTAATGATCACCTTCACCTTAGCTGTTACTTAACGCTACGACTCCCCTTAAATAATAGAGTGTAAACAATCGAGTGAGAACCTTTCAAGCCAATAAGAGAGCTTTAAGGAACTTTTTCGTGCGATGCAAATGTCTCGTTGGCGTGACTAACCACATTGATTCTCAATTGTGTTATTGAATGTCCACAAGTTCACTCCTTGCTGTGGTTCAACAACTTTTTGACAAGTGATGGAAAGCACTCGAGTAACAGTAATGGAGTAGATTAGCAAGGGGATGATTTATCATCGTACCCTTTTTGTATTCATGCATAAGTTCATCGCTGTGGAACACCTCTTGTAGACTACGTAGTCATGTCTTATCTTCTCTGTAGTATTCCAACACTAGTAAGGATCCCACGTCTCTTGATCTTTCCTTTCTTTATTTTCTTGTGTGCCTACCCATCTTCTGCTCCACTGACCGATGATAATGTATTCTTATCTTCACAATCCCACACAACTCTGCAAATAATCATGCATGTAAGTCTTCGTTGAGTATGCCGATAAGGGATTTTAGAAGATTCCAGAAATTTATGTGAATTACTTAGTGTGCATACACATATTGATTTATATATACTTAATAGATGAAAATCTATATACTATACCTAAATATATACTTCATGATGAATCATCAGATACTTGAGTACTTACACAGGACCAGAGAATGATGAATTTTGAAGTCAACTTTGAAAATGACCATTAATAAGGTCAATGAATATTAATGCATTTGCACGTTAATAAAATCTAACAGTAAACTAATAACAGAATAAAAGTAGTCATTATTACAAAAACACAATAAGACTTGATTATATTTATATAACATAAACGACAATAACAGGCACTTGACAAATATAATAAAAATCAGTTTTATTGCCTCTAGAAATGTACTTTTATTCGCGTTTCCCCAATCACGAAAACATGTTTTCTACACTAACCAGGAGCCGCCGATCGGACGAGCAGGACCACCGCCATTGATGTCAACGAGGTTGACGACAGTAATAACGAATTAAGATTAGAGAAGTAGAAAGCAATAAAAGCAAATATTACCAAAGATCCCTATTGTCATAATCTTCATACATTTTCCTTCTTTCTTTTTAAACCTTTCCTTTTCGGATTTATTCCTCCATTCTTCTCTGTCATCTCCTAAGAAAACCTCAAGGCGGAGTCGAGAGGGTCGCAAAGGCGATTAGCTCGGTTCACTTATCGAATCTTGAACGCGACACCGGCGACCTAAACGACCCACGATAGCATTAACATCCAGTTATCGATTTACTTCTTCCAATTATTTTTAGATGACTTCTCTCATTATCTCCTCAGGCAGACAACAATCTTCGAAACGGAATCTCTTCGAGTCCTCCTTTCACTCCCGACATTTTTTCTCTCATCCGCCTTCCTCTCTTCTTTCCAAAATGGCGGAATACGAATCACGCAAGTCCCTTGCACCAATCCGCAAAAGATATCCCATCATATCTCTGACAATAACAGAGCGCAATTACGCGCGCAAGACAAAAAGCATAACAAATAAAACAATGCGTCAGATATTTTTCCGATTTCTCACCGCGATGGTAAATAATTCCTATCGCAATAAATAACTAAGGTTATGGGTGGTGCGATTGAACAGTCAGCCAATGGGAGCGCGCTATTTTGCTTTACCCCTATTCACGTGACCCTCCTATGACGTCATATCACTGACCCCACAAAAGATGACAACAATACATGATTTAATAACATCTCTCCATGGTTCACTAAACGAGCAACAACATATTTTGTCCTTTTGTTTTATTAAAATATGACGCGCCCTCCGGGCCCTGATACCGCTCGGGACTGACGTAAATTATACTAGCGGATAATAACGCCTCGTAATGTCTTTTCTACATGCGCGACCAACTTCGTCTTCACGTGTGTATAAGATAGATGTTTTCCTCAGCTATATTTAATGTACGGATCTTTTTATATGTACATAGATATATAATTTACACGTTCACTCGTTATCGTCAGTAGAGCACTGAATTTTCTCGTTCTTTCAAACACGGAAAAATGATCGATGCGAGATCATTCTTCGACGCGGCACGACCTTAATGACTCGAGCGATCTCCTGCTCTTTGTCCGTTGAGTATAAGGCCATTGTTTACGAAGGTGCGACTAATCGACATAAGATAATGATTATTAGGGTCGCTTTGATTATCTATGCCTTTTTCTCTTACCTATTGACTTCAGTGTTGTATTATGTATAGGGACTGCTGTACTGTTCTATGGGTTTAGGGTTTGACCATTATTTAAGGTGACTGAGATGATTAGTTTTCCCCCTTTTTTTTTCTTCTTCTGGATCTGGTGGATGAGACTGCTCTGTTCTTTTTTGGTTGATGCATTTTCTTTTTATTTGTGGCAGAAGTTGGAGAGAAGAGGATCTTCTAAAGATGGCAGCACAGGGTTAATGCATTTTTGTAGGTACTTGGATTTGGCGGTAATTTGAATAGGTTAATTATCGTATGTCGGTATAGCAGTTTGTCCAATTGTTAACTGTAGAGATATATCGATTGATCATTGGGAACTTAGCATAAAAAGATACAAATTTACCGCCTAAAAAATTGCTCCTTAAATCTTCCTTATGTTTTCTTGATTGCTCCGCTGGTATTATGCAATGATTAATAATTATTCATTGAAACGGAAGAATATTTTTTTTTTAATTACTATTCCAAATAACCAAGCAGATTTTCATATGATTTTCTTAATGAATTAATTTCTCTCAATTTGCTTCATTTTGCTCAGCAATATGTTTCTTATCCTATTAAAGCATCTTTATAATCTAATAAAATTTGATTTTCTCTTGGCCAGATTGCAAAAAGGTCACAAGGGTGTTTAGCGCCATCTTTGAGGCCATCACTGAATCTTGTACCATAAAATGATTTTTAAATTACATTCGGAATTATTTTACCGTAGAAAGTTCACTGGTTGTCTGAGAGATGGCGCCTGCTTCTATTATTTCAGTAGAAGGTAGTGTTGAAGAAAAATAAAGTTAGATGGATGCTGAATGAGAATGACGGTGATATGACACGCGACAGCCTGGGTATCGCGGCAATCTCCAAACGGACTTTATCCTTTGAAATCCTGTTTAAATATTCTACATATTAAAATCGCTAGCCATGGGTTATAGGGGCATGTCCAGTTTATTTATATTTAGTGTCAAATGTACTAATCACCTTATTAGGATATTATAATTTTATTATACATTATAATTCACTTAAATTTTGGTAACAGTCTGTGCATAATTACAAACAATAGGCGACCGTCACAATAGAATTTTAATAATTTTACAGAGTCTTCTTGAGGTACTCGTCGAATAGGAATACGGACAGAGAAGCGTCGCGATCCCCAAGGAGGCTCTTGAGATCGTTCGTATGACCAGCAAGATCGCGTACGGTGTCTGCTTGTTTCTCGACGAAGTGTTCCTCCAGGTAATGAGCCACAGAAGCGTCCTGCTTGCTGTGCTGGGTCGCTTGTCCGTGAAGACGCAGGGCCTCATCGGCAAGCTGCTTCTGAGTGTCCAGGGCCTTGGCTAGGCTGTTTAATTCGGTCAACTCGAGGATTCTGCTCTCCTTACCCTGCAAACCGATGAGAACCATTTCAGTCTAATCCTTCGGATCATTTAAGTAAATTAAATAATTGTTTTTTTATTTGAATACATACATTCTTCTTGAATCGTGGCAGCTGGTTGAAGTTCATTCTTCCACCACGCTTGGCAATAAATTTAATAACGTCAATGGCGTCATCCCAAGCTTTGTCTGATAATTTCCTGTACAGTCCTTTGAAACCTTCTCGGTTTACCTCATAATTTCCAAAATGTGTAGACATCAATAGGTATTCAAAGCTTGTCTCAATGTTAGCGTTGGCATAGGCTTGCATGTCAGCCTGAAGACTCTCGAAGGAGCCATACTTTGCATTACAATTTGCAAGGAGTGGGGCATCTAAGAATTCATTATGTTATAACAAAGTAAAAGATAAAATTGAACTATAGCATGACTTTTTAGTTTGGTAACGTACCAGTGTTGAGAGGCCTGGAGCTGCAGGCAGCTTCTACATCATTGTAACAGTATTCGGCTGAAGCCGCTACTAAGAGAGTGGAAAGAATCGCAATTGCAATCATGATTGCTGCAACAGAATAAATATGTCTCATTACTGACGCGATCTATATAGATCTTAATTGTTGAACTTTAGTTGTTGAAGTTCTTTCGATTTTTGAAATTTCACAAATCGGACTTGGAATTACATCATACATTTCAATCTTATATTCGGTAGTCAGTCAACAATTTAATTTACTTTCATAGATACATGAAAATTCGTAATAATATATATATATATATATATATATAATATGAAGCTAGTAAATAATCAACACGTGATCAGCACATGTACAAAGGTTGAGCTCGTCATCAGGCTACAGACAAAGAAATTAGATTAAATATTATCATATATATGAAAAGCTTCCTGCTAGTACCAGCTATTTGTCATGTTTAAATTAAATACTTTGCTCACTGATAATTTTTCATTATCATTTCATTTCCTTGGCAATCTATGATAACAGTTATCATGTTCACTAAATATTTTCCAATATACTCGATTAATTGCATAAGACAATTGACACAGCTAGTTCTGTAAATAAAATTTTAAGAAAGTTCCAGATAAAGAAATATATACATTCGACAGACCAAAGATAAAAACTGGTGGCCTACTAAATATCTTCAGATTTTCTTCAGATCTAAAGATAGAAACTCTATCTATGTGCTTATCACAAAATGAATGCATATCATATACACTTATCAACAGATCAAAAGTCTTAGTTGTCAGTCTGATAATATCTAAAGCCACTTATCACTTTGATAGCACAGTTTTATTAATACAGAGTAAGAGAGATCGATAAGTTATCTGGTTGCAAGAGGCAGAATTTCCCTTTAAAAATACGGCTCATGCAATTAAGTAAATTATGTGATACATAACATTTTGTAAATGATTAATCAAGACAAATGTACTTCCCCCTGGGATATCTTGTTCTTTATGCTGTGTACAGTGGCTTTCTCCATGTATATAAAAGCAGCCAAGTAAGTAAAAATGATTTAATTGTTTAAATTCTGTGTACAATAATCCCAGACTTTATTACACATATTCATTACAATAATATTAAACAAAGCCACACAATTCCCAGTGTAAGAATGTAGTACGAGTTTATACAAGTTGAAAAATTGATCTCAATTGGCGCTACTCAAACGTTGCCATCTGACAGATGACAATGAATTGCAAGATTAAAGCCTTTATCAAATTTTCAGTTAGTTACCTAAAGATCGATTAACATGAGCTCAATAAACTACATTTTAAAAAAAGAATGGCTCAGTACAATCCGGAAATGATCTATTACTTACTCTCTATTGCACGAATAATATAAAAACCTCCTAACAGATCATAATAAAATCCTTTATCAAATCAGCAGCTAATGAACATATGAACAATCAACTTAAAAATCAAATCAGTCTCCACGATAAGCAGTCCAAGGAAACAAAAAACCCAGTAGATAGTCAGACTGTTTGTGACACCCCTGGCCAGCCATTACAGTTATAAGGATACAGTGGCGTAGGACGTAACGTACCAGAAAACAATTTTTCTACGCTGTGACATGAAATTTATCAAACAACTTGTACAAAAACCAAAACTACAGTTGTCATACAGAAGTACAAGTCGGTAACAGACAAAAGATACAGTACAGTAAAGCAATCTTAATAAAACTTACAAAATTTCAATAAATCTACGTACCTTTTGTGGAGGATGGTGCTTAGCAAATAGCGTGAATACTCTCGCTTCGACGCTCTGCCAAACAATGAAGTTCCACGATCAGATACTCTATGAGTCAAGAAGAAGTCAGTTGGTTAGCAGTGCGCGTGCGCAATAGAAATTACGCAGAAAGTTCGAGTCCTCTCCTGATTATCTACACCAATCCACACGTATCTTCTATCCCCATTTTGTTGTGAATATTGTAAAGAAGTACAAGAACAGAACTGCCCACTTGGCCCCACCACTTCTTCTGTGAACAAGAAGCGAGGATTATGAGCGCAGAGTGTATATCGAGTAACAGTGTACTTTGTTTTTAAGTAGCCGATGGCTCGCCTGAGTGTTTAGTCGTACATTAACTATCTGATCGAGCTTTGTAGAAGTCAGCCTTCTATGCCAGTGTGTATAAAGGTTGCTTCGATACGAGACGATTGAGAGAACCATTGAGGTGTCAAGAATCTAATCGATATAACTTTTCTACTTTTCCTTTTCCTCATCGAGCATAACCTTGCTACATTTCACGAGACATCATGAAACTAGTCTGTGGTATCGCACTCTTTGCTTTCGCCTGCGTCAGCGTCGTTACTGCCGAGGAACTGAAATGTGAGTACATTATTGTGGTATATACTGTATTAATGTGTTGTATTCGTAATTGTTGTGCTTTATTGTTAATTTTACGACGTATGTATCCTTTAATTGTAGAATTAAAACACACAGTACTCGAATGGTAATGTCGGTACAATGGCGTAGGGTCACCACGTACGTCAAGCGAATCTTTAGTCGATTATTTTTAAAGGAATATGTTTTAGGAGAGACTGATTATTTTATATTGAAAATCAATATATTCGATTTAATTATCGGTGTTTCAGGATTCTTTTTTGATAAGATTTATTTTGTACTTAAATTCTGCTTTGCGGCTTATATTGTACATTAAACTTTGTTATCTACTCGGCATATCTCCTTGGCGATTGTTGAAACATGGTGAAATGTGATTGTCATCATTGCAAGAGTATGACATTATTCTAAGGTTGCATTTTATAGCAAGCGTTTCTTGTACATCCCTGGCAGCGTCATTGGTCTCATGAATTTCAAGCTTTTGTTGATCTAACGACCGCATGACCCTTGGATTGGATCACGGCGCGTGAACATGATCCATTTATTCCTTGCGATAAGAATGCGCACATTCAACAACGTGATTATGCATTTTTTCAAAATTGTTTTTCGTGGCACTGATCACATGATTAATGGTTGCATAAATCGAATTAAACGCTTACTGTTTTCTTATTTTTTTCTATTTTACATTGCCTATCAATAGTCTACACTTGTAGAGTAGAATTGTTGGGTACTTTCCATCTTTGACAATGTGATTGGCTATATAATGAATCATTCTTGTTACCTTACCATGTTTCATTCAGCAAGAGAATGTATATTTTTAATTTCTGTCTTGCCAGGATAGTTTATGAAGTCTAACTGTTTGAACAAAAGAAATTGTTACTTCATCGCAATTATTAAAAGCATGACTTATCTATTGCTTAGAAGAATCACTAGCCTTGTAATTAAAACTTGAATAATCTTTAATAGATAGTTCACCGTTGCTCATAAAAGGAATTTTTAGAATGCTTGATACTTTCCATGAGTAAAGAGTAATATCTTCCTTGTTGTCTTAATATATTTCTTATTGTAAATTACATCCTGATTTGCAGTAACCACGAGGTAATTGTTGAGTGTTCTGTTTCTCCAGTAAATATTGTTTTTCAATTAGTGATAGTGTGTATTGCGACTTTAAAATATAATACGTTTGCATGATTCATTTCAGATAGACACTGCCCACATTACATAGCAACAGTGGATAAGAGACTGATTAAATTATACACATAGAAAGGACTGACTATAGATTCAGTACAAACTCCAAAGTTCATATTATTTTCTATATCTTTACTCTTGAAATTTCATCTAACAAATACCATTTTGTCTTTACATGAACACTTGGTCAATCGAAGTTGATCAATAATTACTATCTAAATAGATATCAGGAATATAGATTACGCGATCTAGCAACGTTTGAGATTTGAGACATTCACTTAAGACATAATCAATACGTGAATGATAACACGTTTGACTCAAGTACAATAAAGATTTTTAATATAATCTCCTACTTATCACATTACATTTTGTTGCAATATCTTATTAGACTAAAGAGTTCAGCGATAGCTCTTACTAAGCTCTCTGCACCATCTTTTTATTTAAAAAAAAAATTAAAAGTACCAATCACTTCAGAGTAACTAGCCTTGAAGACATGAACCATTCCAATAGACCTTGACTTCATTTAAAGAATTACTGTGTCTGTTAGAAATGATAAATGACAAAATGTTTTCCTTGATACTATCCTTGTTTCTCTTTCACTTTTTCGTTTGCTTGAATCAACACCGTCTTAATACAATGAATCTAAAATATTCATAGGTACTCTGAAACCCGCCGAAATTCCAACGGCATGGCTCGACATGGTGGATCCCTGTATCAAGGCTATGGAGTCCCAAGTGAAGAATGAGATTGAAGCTTCAATGACATACCTCGCTATGGTACGAATAACAATGTTACTTTGTGCTCCAATAAACATTCTTGAACGTAAATCATTTGTTCTCCTTTATACAGGGTGCTCATTTCGCCCGCGATTCTGTTAATCGACCTGGCTTCAGCAAATTCTTCATCGAGAGCGCCAGTGAGGAGCGCGAACACGCCATTAAGATCATCGAATATTTACTGATGCGTGGTCAGCTCACCAGTGACGTGAGCAAACTCTTGAAGTTCCCACTGGTACGTGCGATAGCCTGTGATGATAAAAGCATGATTATTAGACTTCTTAATACGCATATTCAATTGAAACATTGCAGAGACCTAAACGCGAGGAATGGAACAATGGTGTCGACGCACTTAGCTTTGCCCTTAATTTGGAAGCTCAGGTGACCGGAAATATTCGTGACATCATTCAGACTTGCGAAGCTCCTAAGACCAGCACCTTTAATGATTATCATGTAAGTCTTAATTGACGTATCTGACAACACTCGATATTGGCACTGCCGAAGGTGACTTGATTAAGAGATTGTAACATTAAATGAAAAATTTATGTTACAGTTGGTCGATTATCTTACTGCTGACTTCCTCGATGAGCAGTACAAGGGAGAACGTGATCTTGCCGGAAAGATCTCTACTCTTGGCAAGATGATGGCCACTCACGGACCCCTGGGCGAGTTCTTGTTCGACAAGAAACTCTTAAACGGCGAATTGTAATCGCCGGTTTTTGTGGACGAGATATTCGAATTATACAATTAACTTGCTGAGTACCTCGTCTGGTATATAATAAATATAAAGAGTAATGTTTATAGTGTTTGTTATTCAATAATAAATGTATTTCTCTTAGCGCTATATATTGCAATGAGTATATTTTTGTAATGTCCAAATACAGTTTTGACTTCTCCTCTTTATAGGGAATTTAAAAACAAATTTCTCAGTGTAAAGCAGAAAGCGGAATCACTTGTAAAATTATATTTCAACGTGTTATATCTTATACAATGATTTTTACGTAATACAATCATTTTGTAGATACGTCAAGAACGTCATGTGCATGAGTGTTACAGTCCCATTAGCACAGTACTTGCTGTTACAGGTGTCTGAGTCGGTGCACTGGCTTGTCGCACACTCATTTCCCAAGTATCCAATAATTGTGATACTGAGAAACGTCTAGGTAGTTTCGTGATTCTGGCATTGAGGGCCTTTTGCACCGCGCAGAGGAAGGCAGTTGCGTATTCGTGCGGTGCCATAACGCACCGAGGTGGGGTCAAAGGGTAATCGGCAGGAACAGTCACAGAAACCGGTGGAACACATGGCAGATGACGATCATCCAGCCAGCATATTAGTTGAATGCACTTTGAACCAGTTTGTTGAGCAGGATCTACGCTAACCTGATTAAAAGGAAATAAATAAAATGCTTTGCCCTGGAACAATTGTATCCTGTGACCCTCAATTAGAGACGTTACTCACTTTAAATCTCTGATCTAGTCTGGCAATTTCACCCTGGAGAACGTCGGGAATCTCGCTTGGTGGTTCTTCCAATTTTTGTTTCTTTAACGGAGGCGGTAGACATCTATTGGTATTAATAATTGAAATTTTCACTAATGTATTGGGCGATATAATATGTATGATTTTTGAATTCAAAAAGTACGTACTTTATTTCTGGACCAAATAAGGCCTCGAGACAGGGCCCGAATGTTCTTTGGAGTGTGTGATTAGCTACAGGACTCTGAAGATGTGTACTGACTGCTTCGAGAAGCGGACTGAAGAAATGGTGCTCCTTCACTGTAGTCACTGGTGGACCAACGCTGCCATCCGCTCGTTTAAAGTCCAGCTTCTCCAAAACCACTTCACACTTTAGTAATGTGTCTAGAGGCATACGCTTACTTGGACTCGAGAGTATCTCTAGAAGCTTCTTCATCTTGCTGAGCTTGTCCACATCTAAGTTAAAGAAGACGAATTATGAGATGCAGTTACTTTCTGAGGTATATTCATCATTCACGTACTTCCTTCGTTGGCCATCCTGGCTATCATCCGCCGTAGTGGTTCTATATATTTACTCAGTTGACGAACTTTGTCTCTATATGCCTGGTCTTCTTGTAAAGGACTTGGGGTAGCACCTACACCTCCTGGAGTATTCAAAGAACTACTTGGAGACGGTGCCATGCCTACAGAACGTTGCTGACTCGCCATCATTGGGTGCTGTGGACTTGGAGATGGTACCAGAGCTGGCGAGGCTACCATTTGATTGCTGAGAATAGAAGAAATTACAATTATTAAAAAATAACCATTCAATAAGTTACCCAGAATCGATGAGGATGTAAGATAATATTCACCTGGAAGGAGCACCAAGACCAGCGGGACTTGGAGCAGAAGGCGATGGACTTTGCCGAAGGAACTGATTGGGTGTTACATTTCTGGGTCCAGGAAACCCAGTATTTAACATCTCACCAGGCTAAATTTAGAATGTTTATTAATAAAATGTGTATAAGTAACGGATTAGATTGATTTTCAATGACAATGAAATATTAACCTTGCGTTGCATGTGATTAATCTGCTGTGGCATTTGACCAGGACCCATTTGTCCAGGGCCCATTTGATTCATTTGTTGTGGTATTTGATTCATCTGTTGTGGCATACCAGATTGCATGGTACCAGTCATAGGACCCCCGATCTGATTTGCCATTTGTGCTGATATCTGTGGCTGCATCTGGTTCTGCATATTTTGTTGCATCTGAGCTGGTCCCATTTGACCAGGACCCATTTGTCCCATTTGATTGGGTCCTATTTGATTCATCTGCTGATTCATATTTCCCTGACCCATTTGATTCATCTGATTCAACATTCCTGGACCACCCTGCATACCTTGCATCGGACCCATATGCCCCATGGGTCCATTAGCTTGCCCTGGCATCATGCCCATTCCTGGCATCTTATTCTGCATGCCAGACATATTCATTGTTTGTCCTGGACGCTGATTCAATGTTTGCAACACTTGACCAAACAATAAATTCATCAATTTTCATTGAATTAATCAAAATTATTAGTATTCATAACACTTAACAATGAAAGTTTTGAATAGTAAATTAAATATACATTTTTTCCCTTTAAATAAACACTCGTACAAAAACTCATATATATTCTCCCAACACATTTGCTCCTGTCCAATTTAAACTTTATTTCGGATCCAGAGAGACCTGCTCCTGACTCATAAATTTCTTAAAAGCTTCATTAATTTCAAACGAAAAAAAATATCTGAGTCTATTCTCTAATTGAAGCTTGCAATTATGTATGACAACTGGATTCGCATTCTTCTTATGTGTATACTTGTAAGTAACATCCTGTGCTATATAATTATCATCCAGTGTTATATACAGATGAATAATGTCACGCCAGGAAGTTTTATCAATTCCCACAGGCCAAGCCTTTTCTTTAAGAACAATAGTCAATTCCTTGAGTTCCAAATCATCTCCGATCTCACCATCATTGAAGTAGTTTTCAATGAAATAATCGACAAAGCTTTGGATATACATAAATCTCTTCATATAGACGTCAATATTTTGGCGAACTTTGTGTAACAGCCTCATTACTCTCTCACCCACAGGGTTCAGTGTTCCACCCTTCAGTTTCCCTCGCAGGCTCATCCTACCTGGGAGACGACATCGTCCAGGACTCAAAATCCATTTACGTAACAGTTTCATATAAACCAAGGTAATTCTAAAGTAATAGAAACCATTTCCATAGGCTGGTGTATATTTATACTGTACACGTTCATCTCTCAGATGAACTTCCATCAAACAGGAAGCCTCAATGCTCTCTTTAAAGCCAGGATCTGTTATGGCGTCCTTCCATTCTTCGTGTAATCGTATCATTTGTTCTCTTTCTCGAAGATATTTATAAAATTTTGCGTGAGTAGGCGATTGTTGCAAACGTCTTCTGGTTTCTGAACTGTCTGAATCATAATAAGGCTCACTTTCTGAAGAACTCGAAAACACTGCGTAATATATCTCGTCTACCTTCTTCATTCTTCCCTTCTTTTTTAGTCCTTTTATTGCGCACTATTCACGGATACACGCACTATACGAGTCCTTGTTATCCTTATATATAGCATGGTAGAGCTATGCATCAAGGTTATATGAATGGCCGAATTTTTTTTGCATATGACCTATCGCTTGAAATGTGCTGCATTTACTTTGATTAAAAGATGAATAATGAGCGGATGCTTTGTTTTCATGGAAACTTAACGGAAATCTAGGTAAAATTCAATTTAAAAATATTGTTGAAAAGGAGCAGTATCAAAATGAAACTCAAACAGAAAATGTACAAGAGCAAAGATTGTTGGAAGTGATTTGTAAATTGAAGGATTTAAATTGCCATATGAATTTTGTGCATGTAACAATGTAATTATAGTAAACAGGAAAGGATATATATGATTATCAATATGAACTTACAGTTTGTAGCACTGTTTGAAGGTGGTTGAAGAACCATTCCCTGTGGTCCAGCTCCAGGTCCTGCCATTCCCATCATTTGATTATTTCCTGTTCCTTGACGAGCAAGAGTTTGAAGTGCACCAATTGGATCTGGCATACCTTGACCTCCTGCAGTACCAGCACCCGGTGCAATTCCTCCACCACCTTTCTTCGAATCTATGCAATACAGATTATGTAAAACATTAATTAACATTTGGATATTTGTATGATAATGACAGTTAATGTAGTAAGTTATTACTCATTTCTCGAACATGAAGTATCAACCTGGCAACGAAACTCAAATATTCTTCCTGTAAATAAAAGTTGTTGCAAATTAGTACATATGTTATTTAATGGGTTTATTATGTGTCTACCTTTGTCTTAGCTTTTTGGAATACATGATTTTCCATTTCTGTACTGTTCTTCGAAGTAGGCATTCCTGACTTTTGAATGGCCTCGTCTCTGCATTAAATATTTCATTCATATAAAATAAAGCTAAAAATGATTAAATACCCAGATTATAGTTGCTCATTACAGAGTATCCTTACATTTTTGCAACAACACTTTGCCGAAAGGCTTGTGTTCTCCAAGAGGTTTCTTCAGCCGTCATTTTATTTAGTAATTATCACTGCACCAATTATAAATATTTTTATTGCAGTAAAAAAAGTACACTAAAAGGAAACAATTTTAGTATCTCTATAACCTTCCTTCCTTTCTTTTATATCTTTGTACCAGCAAGACTATCTTTAGGTACACAACATAAATCAATAGTAAGTAAAACACCAGAGAGGAAACTAGATTTTATTTTATTGAAGGTCACAATATTCCCTAGATTCCTCCTGCAGGTTGTACAATCTGTAGAGACCCACGCAAAAAAGTACTAGATAGCTTCAACTCAATTTTGTCCAGATAATGATACCAGTTGTAAAAAAGAAGAAGAAATAGAACAATTAAATGACCCCACGATGATTCATTTTGGTGAGTCATTGCCCTGGTAACCATATTTAATATGACTATAGAGCAATAGATCAATAATGAAACAACTAACAAAAACTACTCTAAAAAAATACATTTTTTAGACGTTTATTCTGAATTCATTATATTATATATACTGTTTATTTATGGCAAGTGACATTCATCGAACACAGGATCATTACTATTCGATAAACACGATAATTTGACAAAATGTTTTGTTGTTTGAGATAAACATCGAAAAAGATTAGACTGCGTTATAGAGCTATGTGCGTATGCATGTAGCGAATAAATATGTTTAAACAATATGAATTCAAATATATCATAGTTAATTAGAACAATTATTTTTTTTCTTAATATTCACGGTCCCACAGAAAACTATAGGTAAACTAGCTTGCAGATATTTCTGTAAGTTTCACTAATTGTCGAACTTATGATAACGGAGTACAAGTATATAAATAATGGAGTGAAGCATTGATATCTTGTCGCGCACTCCGCTAAGCTACTTCCTCTTGGTGAATTTTTCGCGAACATTAACTTAACTGAATTGAAATGAAAATCCGCCAGGAAAACCGCCGGTTTGAAATTGATAACCGCCGCCGCCACCGCCAAATTGTCCGAAGTACGATTGGAACATCGCGTTTGGATCTATATCTGTAAAGAAAAAAAAAATATTAGTAGAAAAAAAGGATATTACAATAAAATAAAGAATAATGGTCTAATTACCATTCATACCGCCATCACCGCCATCGAAATCGTGTCCATTGTCATATCTTGAACGTTTCTTGGGATCAGACAGGATGCTGTAAGCTTCACCGACCTCTTTGAATTTTTTTTCTTGTTCTTTTCTCTCGCTTTCAGAGGCGTTCGCATGACGGTCTGTGAAAAGTGAGAAAATAAGATAAGTTTATGAAAAAATTATTAGGATAATAATAATAATAATACGAGGGATCGTACCTGGATGATGAACCATGGCTCTTTTTCTGTAAGCTTTCTTTATGTCGTCTATAGATGCGTTCTTGTCAATTCCTAAAATTTTGTAGTAATCTTTTCTCTTGGATTTCTTCAGTGCCGATTTCGCTTCCAACAGAAGCCGTCGATTATCTATAAAAATAATGGTTATTAAAATTTTCCAAAAGGCATCGACCGGATCGAAATTAATGTATTATTAAACGTACCACGACTTTTGTCCATTTTACAAACTTTCTCAAGATCACGAACAGCTTCTTCGTACTGTTGAAGTTCCATGTAACAGGCAGCTCTTCTACGCAAAGCTTTCAAATAATTTTCATCGAGCCCCAAAGCTGCTGTGCATTCTGTTACTGACTCGTTCAGTCTACCCAACTGTAAGGTAACAAGAGATATGTTTATAACAGTTGGTAATAAAAACACGTATCGTAAATATTTAAATGTAAAATCAACAGTTTACCTTTGCCGCTGCATTTGCCTTATTAAAGTGCAACTTTGCATTTGTGATTGAATTCTGAGGATCAATTTTGAGTGCTTCTGTATAAAGATTGTATGCCTCCTGATAGCGTTCCATTTTAAAAACGGTATTACCCTCCTCTTTCTTTTGCTTCAGTGATTTAGCTCTCTAAAGGAAAAATAGAAAATAAATAAATATCAGCAAACGTATTACAGAGAATCATTTGCTGCCTTCATTAGTATTTATTCAAATTACTTTGTATATGTCAAGTGCCTTGCTGTGGTCAGGTGCAAGGCGAAGTACTTGTTGGAAATGCGTAAAAGCTTTGTCAACGTTATCTTGATAATACAAGCACATGCCTCGTACATAAATTGCATCTGCATTTTGTTTATCCATATGTAATATATCGCTGGAAAATGTAAAGTAAAACAATTAATTTATTATCAAGCAAATACTGCAAGGGATTTGGAAAGGATTTTTTTTATTATACTAACTTTGCAATTTCCTTGGCTTCTTGGTATCTGCCCAGAATGGCCAGACATTCTGCTTTCATTAACTTAAATCTTGAACATGCTTTGCTTACACTACAACAGCAATCCATACAGTAGACAACCTGTTGTATAAAATGTTTCATAATAAGTTTGGTATCTCAAAAAGTGAGTTTATCTAGAAATTATGACAGACTTACTTTGCGAAAATCTTTTTTTGCGTATGCTACCTCTGCTTCTTTCATATATTTCTGTACGTGTTCGAGTTGAGCTTGTTCAGTAGCAATTGTGGTGTTCTCTGGTTCTAGTTCCTTTAATTTCGTTAGGGTGGTCTCTGCCTCGACTATGTCACCAAGGATCAGACAGCATTTTATGATTCTCGAATATGCCTACATGAAAATATATTTATTTGAATTTCCTGGAATGAAGGAAGAAAAGGATGGCAGATTATGTTACTCACCTTAGTGAATTTTGGGTCTAGTTCAATACATTTTTTGGCATCTGCTAGAGCTTCCCTGTATTGGCTAAGCATCATGTAACAAGCAGCTCTGTTGCCATAATAGCGTGGAATGTCAGGGCATAACTCTGAAAAATCATTTGGCAATATACTAATGCTACTTAAATCCTTCAATACTAAATAAGAAAAAAGTAAGTACCGATAACTTCATTATAAATAGCCAAGGCTTTCTTATATTCTTTTGTTGCATAAAAATGATTAGCAGATTCCTTCTTCAGTTCAGCCAATCTGAAAATTGAAACAATTATAATGGAAGTCAAGTTAACGATACAATATCTTATATAATAGCAATAAACAAAAAGCAAGAAACCACAAAAAAAGTCAAACTAAAAATACAACATCCTAATGTTTGAAACTCTCAAGAATATATGAAGAGGTAATATAAGCCAATGACTTACGATAAATTAAAAGTCCTATCAATTCTGTTTAAGGATATTAGACTGTTAGGAAAACGCAGGAGAGGCATTACTGGGCAAAGGAAAGAACGGATAACCATACAATCAAACATGTATCTCCGACTCTTCAGCAATAACCACTGCAATAAACAGAAAGAATAATCGAACAACGGACGAAATAAAAATCCCAAGTAAAATCACGACTAACGAGCAAACGCAGGAGCTTAAAAGTTGAATAAGATTGTGAAAGTACTTGAAAACAAAAAGTCCCAAAAAAATACATAACAAGCAACAAAATATTATTGTACAGCAAGATAACGTGAAATATGATAACATCTTAATGTTGTCAGTATATCATATAACACAAGATCACCAAAGGATAAAAAAAGAGACACCCAGATTAGAATGACCCCTAGGTCACCCAATGATCTGAATTCTCTAGGGATCATCCCAAGCGATAATACAAATTCTCGTGAAAGAACTTGCTGCAGGATCCACTTACTCTTCCGTCGACGGCTCGTCCATTATATCTGGAACATCATCGACTGGATTCTCGATATCAACGTTCATCGGTTCGTCTGCCATATTTCCTGCGAAGTCAACGGGGACGATCTTCTTCGCGACACTGGGCTAACGCACAAAAAATCACTTTATGTTAATTACTTCATTGAAGGAAACCTCGAAGCATTACAAAAATGTAACAGACGAGGAAAGACCTCGAGTTGCGGAATATATCTAGTAATGTGTGAATAAGCGGATGCCCGGATAGCGTTTACGTTACCCTGTCGACCCTCGAAGGTAAAGAACCTAGATGGAAACTGCGGTGCTCTATACCAGAGATGAGTATGGAGATACTTAAAGCTACGGCTTTAGGCGATACCAAAGTATGGCGCTGAATTGTAGCGGCGAGTCCAGGAATAGGATTTTGTGATCATTGCTTTCGTCGATAATGCATATCCCGTCGTAGCCGAGCTGAACGTGATTATGAGCGTGTAATTAGCGGGCAGAGGTTCTCCTCAACTTACCGCTGGTTCTCAGAGCAACCCTTAAGAGCGAGGCCGCTCATCAGATATTGCAAAAATATTTTTTTGCAGTCTTAAATTCGATTGCACAGTGTAAGCTGGTGTAAGCTCCACAAGGAAAGGAAGGAAGGAAGCTGGTGTAAGCTTGATAAGATTTACTAACAAGGAGAGGTTGCGCGTTGTGGAATTTCGTTTGGATTCATAGTCCTCACAGTTACAGATCATCCCTAAACTAGTAATGTGTTAGAATAATAGGACGCGCTTTTCAGTTATTCTCGAGAAAAAAGGCTTTAGAGAAATCTACGTACAGTAGGTATATGGATCCTGACATTAATACTTTTTTTCCAACAGCCAGATGGCATAACTGGTATCGTACCTAACTGATATGTGGAAAAAGCGTGGATTCGATTCACGATACCTAATAACCACTTTTTCTGATTTTTTTTATATACATTTAAATTGTTCGTTATTGTAATTGTCTATTAAATTTATTCAAATCAAATGTGTTAAAGAGCAGCTGCTTTCCTTCAGGTCATAACTTGTATTTTTGAACCAAATATTTCAAGGATGAGTCAGTGCAGATATCCATGACAAGTTCTGATTCCGTAGAATATTTCCACTTATTTAAAAATATCAGTATTATAATAATAATAAAAATATATTTCGTTTACATGTTACTGCTATACATTTTTATCTTACTATTTATTCGAATTTGAATATTTATTTTTATTATAATTATATTATTTTCACATATTTTATTTTTATCATACGTAAGTTAATGAACATACGAATGTTCAGACGAAAAAAAATGTCTAAAAATATGTTTTTAATAAAGATTTTCGTTTGATTTGAACAAATTTAATAGCCGGTTGCAATAAAGAACAATTTAAGTGTAAAAAAGAGTTCGGAAAAATTGCATCAGGCACCGAGAACCGAACCCACGGGTCTTCCACGTAATACTCGAGTACGGTACCATTTGACCCATCTGGCCAGTCGAAATATGATAACATCAATATGAATATACCGTACGTGGATTTCTTTAAACCCTTTTTTCTCGAGAATGGCTGAAAAGCGCGTCTTATTATTTTAACATATTACTAGTTTATGGACGGCCTATAACTGTGAGGAGTATGAATCCAAACAAAATTCCATAAGGCGCGACCTCTCCTCGTGAGCGGCGATTCGCCGATTATTTTTGTTTAATTTATGAAGACAAATGATCATTGAACGTGTCTAAGGTAATAATTGTTTACTTTTATATATTTTCTTTATTTACTGTAAGTGACGCTCTGGTGTCTCGCTCTCATCCTATTGCTCTCTGCGTTGCACGCACAGACCAAGGTACATGAGCAGGGGCCGCGGGCCGCCTAGTCTCCTCTTTTACCTCACCGTACTGGGTCCACGAGTTGGACATCATTAATGACGCTCAGTGTAATGGAAAAAATTCCCTTGAAAAATAGGACAAGAAATGAAATCAAATTGAAATCGTAAGTATGTATGTATTTGAAGAAATTGAAATTCTGGGTTTCCCAGATTTCTTTGAATGAAAGTACCGATGTAAGATATTCTGGCTTGTCTGTCACTACTTCTCTTCGGAGACAATAGTCGTAAGGAAAGATAGGATTTATGGTTTGTATTTGTATCAATGAACATATTATTGATGATTAAGTGGAACCTATTGATAATTGATTGATAGTAAGAGATACTATCTATAGATTTGGTTTGTTACGCTTATCAAGACGAATAGATTTTTATGAATATTTGTTTACTGTGTAAGGCTCGGAATTTGTTAGTTTTATGACGTAAATGCGAATCGTATCCTCCGCAAAGGTATTCCTATTTATATATGTATATTCTAAGACAGCAGCTGATAGTCGAACGACGGAATGATCCACGCGGTTCTCTACTGGGATCAGTTTAAACGGCGCCTGCGTCCCGACATCAAGCGTCAGGTCAACCATAAGCCGGGAGGAATATTTATATAATTTCAATTAACGTGAGAATTGTCTCTGTGATAATTAAACCGATCATGAATACCGATGAGAAATTGTGTACCAATTGGTAAGTGACTAGAAATTGAATCATTTTCTGTTATAGTTGCTTGCTCCAATTAGACAATAACTAACTTTAGCATATACCTATAAATAAACTACGAAAAAAATCGTCAAGACCAACGTGACCAAACGCCGTGTAAGACTCTTTTCTTTGTTCCCTTAAATTTTTTTAACACTCCCGAACTCATTTCTTTGTTCTCAGTATTTATAGTACTTTTGACGTTAAATTTCTCCCATGAAGTTTTACACAATAATTTATGATCCTTTCATATTATTTCTGTTACAGCAATGCAAATGTTCCTGTGCAAAACTTTGCAACACATTTGCCACATTGTACTCGTCGCATTGTAAGATGCAGCAAGTGCAACGAACCTGTTCCTAAGGAAAGATTAAGTGAACATTTGGAGAGGGAACATACCATGGCTAACTGTCAGGATTGTGGAACAGGTGTACAGGGGAAAAGCCTTTTACAAGAACACCTACAGAAGGAGTGTTGTGAACGCTCAGTAGTTTGTCCACACTGTGAATTGGATTTACCAGCACGGGATATGAATGTACATAGCGCATATTGTGGTACACGTACGGAACGATGCACGGAATGTGGCGAATTTGTAATGCTAAAATATAAGCAATTGCATTTGGATTCGAATCATAACTTTATTAAACTTGATGACGGTGAGTTCATTATGCTTCTTAAGGATCCAAATATTATTTATTTTTTTATACACTATGTTTCAGAGCCTGGACCATCGGCGTCATGGAAACAAAAGACGAATGTTCCTTCCTCATCTTCAACAAATGCCAGTCATCAAGATGCTCTGCTACCTTGTGAATTTTGCGATAGCACATTTACTATGAACGAACTTTTGCGGCATCAAACATCTTGTTTCCATGGATGGCGTACTGTCACACCTTTGCTTAGAAGAATTTCTACGATAGAATGTACCACTTGTTGTAAAACTGTCGCATCCGCCGAGTTCGAGGCACACCGTACATTTTGTAGAAAATCTCCATCTCGTGAATCCGAAAACGAGGATCTCATTCCATGCGAAGTGTGTGGCATGTCAGTGGCATTTGAAGAATATGAGGGACACTTTTGTGTACGCAGACTTCAAACACAAAGGCAGTTGCACAACGATCTCACAGATCTTCAACGAAAAAGGCAAAGCACGGACCTTCGATAATCGTTCTTTTATTTGGATATTATAAACATGTACGCTTATTTGCCAGACTTGACGATTAAATTTAATAATAGTTCTATAAACTAGATAGTGGTACTATATCTCTACTGTTCATATTTGTGTTTAATATCCTTCCATAGTTTCTGAAACAAAAAAGAGAAGCATCCAATTAGACAAAGGATATTGAAAAAAAGTCTATACTTGATCACAGAATCTAAATATAAAATTCTAGTGAAAATTTCAAAAAGCTACACGTTGTACCAGCTAATGATCACAGAGGTGATCGCACTGTAAGAGAATTACCAGTACATAGACTCCAAAAAAAAAGGACAAACTATAGCAAGACTCATACAAGATCCAAAAATAATATAACATACTCCTTTGTTGATGTTCTCGAAAATTGAATCACAGGCTACGTCTAATCCACGTTCAAAGAAGAAAGCACTGGCTAAGATGGTAACAACGAAGGTGGATGTCCGCTTGAAGACAGCATTGTACAGTACAGTTGACACTCCCATTTTGATCTGAGAAATATAATTCTCAATTAAATGTTGTCGATATATAATTTTTCACAAAAAAATTACCTTTCTGCAGATCACCTCCTTACGTAAAATGTACCTACCACTCACGAAAAAGCACAATTCTTGTAAATCATCTAGAAACGTCACTAATGTAATGTAACAAAGATGCGACTATAGCGCCTCCGAAACGTATGCTTATTCTAGTCGGTGCCTTCGCAATCCATTGCTAGTAGATCAGAGGCTACTCTATGTTATCTGCATGATATATGACCATCGTTAGATCGGTTAATCCTTGTCGCCGCCGTTGCCGTCGTCATCGCCTTCGTCGTCCTCGTCGTCGTCGTGGTCGTCGTTGATTCTGTGTCGTATACGTTGTCATTGTTGTGTTGTTTTACAGTAGGACAAATGGTGCGGTAAAGACGTCGACGACGTCGTCGAATCGTTTAAGAGTCAAAGAGGGTATAATAAATAAGATGGGTAACCAGGTGTCACGAAGTGGTGGTACCACCGGGAAAAAGACGTTTTCTCCTAGTGAAGCTCAAAATAATGCTCAAGAAAAATCGCATGGTCAAACCAACAAGAAAGCTATGTCTCGTACAGCTTCCGGAGCTGACATTGAACACTCTACTCACACACAGTTCCTACCCCTCGATAGCTTAGCTAAGGTAACTCATATTTTATTCTGATAGTTACATTATTCTATTTGTCATGTGACACGTCATATGACAACACTAATGTAATATGAGTTATGACAAGTAATAATCGTTATTCTAACATTTATTAATGTATTCTGCAGATACTGGTTGGTCTTGCTCAGAAGGAAGAATCAGTTAATGGAGTAACAAGTAGTGTATTCGAAAGATATCTGTTCCCACGGTATAGTGAATTTGCTCAGCGTTTATTTGCATATCTGCATACATCATCCAAGGCTACGACTACCCATTTGGGTCTGGCTGCATTCAAACAACAAGCTGAGAGATTTCTGGGTATTATGAACGACCGTACCATCCTTGAGAACTACATCAAGATGTACTCACGCAGCAGTTCCAGCTCAGAGTGTTGCGAAGTAACGCCCGATTCTTTAAGAGCCCTACTGATGACTTCCTATCGTCTCGCCATGGAGAACTACAGTGGCGGCTCGCAAACGTGCCTTCATATTCACCGCACCATTGATGCAGTTCTTACCTCTTGCGTTAGTAAACCACGTTAGCCAAGCCTAAAGAACAATGGTGTATCCTTTACAAGGATCCTAGCGCTTTACCGCGATAACGGCTTATCACTAATTAAGAGAGTTGATAAAGTGACGTGTTGATCAGCAGATCGCACACACGAATCACAAATATATCTAATATATTACAGTTCCATGGTAAGGACAGTCTCTCAGTAAGTTACGTGGCTAATTGGCTGTCCCAACATTGTCCACGCATCGTGCAAGGACTCCACCGTTACGTGGTGCACGTATTAACCACAGCTTACCGTAACGGAGAAACGCTCTTATCGCAAGAACGTTCCCAACTACGTATAGAACCAGGAACACCTGTTCTGGAGAAAACAACATTCGAAGGACTTAAACCACTGCTGCCTGTTAGTCATGCATGGCTATTATCTACCATTTTACCAATATCTTACACACAGGTGCGTTGGAAACTCTAAGCAAGAGAACGCATTACATACTTTTTCTTACTATGGAATAATAATTGTATAAATAAGTATCTATCTCTGGGTATTTAAAATCATTAATATTTCTCAGGCGGAGGATCCTCCTTCGGAAGCATCAGGAGGAGCTAGCCATGCATTAATAGCGAAGATGGTTGGAAGTGCTTGTCCAAGTCACTGGACTTTACTGTATAATAGCGGACAACATGGTAATGGTGCCAATCGATTTTTGCATCATGTCCTTGGGTACAGGGGACCTACGCTCTTATTCATAAGAGGTGTAAGTCTTGACGAAGCTGATGACTCTCCAACTTATTGTGTCTGTTCTACTGTCGAGTGGAGAGAGTCTCATCTCTACTGGGGCGACGAGGATTCTATTGTTATCGAGCTCTTACCTACCTACAGGGTCGTGGAGAGAGGGCCAAAACTTTTGTACTTAAACACTGGTATTAGAGGTTATCCACAGGGCATACGAGCAGGTTCTGACCCTCGGAATCCCTGTGTCAACATAGATCAATCCTTTGGTTCTGTTAAGTTGGCTGGTGTACCTTATCGTATTGCAAGTTTAGAGGTTTGGGGCTGCGGAGACAGAAAATCAAGGTAATACCGTTATACTCTACATATGACATATTTTATAGGTTGTTTATTTAATGTGTATGTGTGTGTGTGCTTATATATTTATATTTCTCTTTATAAATTTCAGAGAAAGACAATTGGAAATCAAAAAGTGGCAAGTTAAGGAAGCTGAGAGACAAAGAGTAGTGAAACTTAGTACAACAGATTGGCTAGACCATCCTGATCGTTACTTATTGGAACTGGCTGGCAGACCATCTTACAATAATGCCGGCAGCTAATTTACTACCATTTTACAAGTTCAATTGATTCTTGTTCGATTTTGTACATATTGTACATAACGAGCGCAGACTTACAATTAGTTTTATACGCTATACGGTGGTATTCTATAGGCATACGTTTATGTATATTAGCTTAAAAATTGGTTTAGGTAAAGGGTCACGTGCACAAACACTACACGAGTAATCGTGATCTTATGAGAATTTCAATATTTACCGTTTCTTCTCTTATTTTCTTCTTCTCTCACCTTATCCTATCTATATCAATTAGCGCGGTGCCATAATTTTTTGTTTTCCTTCACTTTTATCCAAAAGTAATTTTTCCTCACGTAATAGCAAAAGTGCCTTTCCTTTGCCGCGACCTTGTAATCTTAACTTTTAGTGATACGTACATAGTACTTTTACATGATCATTATGATCATATTCGAATAATATGTACTTAAACGAACGAGTATTGGACATTCCGCCGAAGTACTGATATTCTCATATATATTTTTTCTTGTGAATTTCACTTCGTTTGTCTCGTTAATTATGATTCGACTTTGTGCCGTATACCGCTAATGTATTGAACGATTAAATTCGCAGACGATGTACTTAAAGCGAAAGATGCAAGATTCAGCGAAATTTAAAACTTATATTTTTTTTAACGTCTGTCTTATACCGTTCTTGTTATGGAGTTCTTGGACTTCATTTAATTTACCATCGTGTACCCAGAGGGGCACCAGAGAAACGAAGTATTCTTCGTGATTCCGGAAGCGGATAGGATATAAACAAGGATTAATTGATTCGCCCGGACACGAACAAACTTTTAATTATATTTTACCGAGACTTAAAACTCTTAAAAAATGATTACTTAACGAACGCGTTATATTTGTTTGATGTATTATAAATAAATATATCTTTAAAGTAGATTTTTACTATGCAACAGTATACTCTTCATTAGTATACCCTGGTGACTGAATTTGAGTGGAGTTCCTGCAACGTGCTCAAGTTAAGAAACTCGTAAATAGTACGCGGACCATTGGTTGAGGAACGTCCTGGCGTCAGAAGCAAAGCTGAAAGTAGAATGAACAAGTGAATGAGTCCCTCTAGAAGAGTATAACGGAGCCTCCATCTCCTGTACGCGCCAGCGCATTGAGAAGCGACGATTCTCGGCATCGGTTACAGGGTAGGGATATGTGGGAGCTCTTTTCCAAAAGCGTGTGTCGCCCGGCTGTCATCGTGGAAAAGGACTCCCTGTTAAATTCGACCTAAAAAACTATTTTACCCACCACGGTAAGCCATTACCCTAGATAGCACCTATTACGGAATCTTGTAGTGCGCGTACTTATAGTGTTATCCAATTTTTCCATAATCGTGGGGACGTGCAGCACTTTTACGAGAAAGATAACAAGGGAATTGTCGAATGCGTGTGGCAAGTGTATCTAAAGAGTATAAAGAAGGCTGTTACTAAGGGAGCTTGTTACCCTTTACTCTTATTTTTCTTCATTCTTTTATGGAGCTACTAGAAAAACTTGTACAAGGGTTGCCATACACGTGAGAGCGCACGCGGCTTCTGCACGCGGGAGGGTGCGCATTGCCAAATAAGGCGTTGTACAGGGGTTTCCGGTTTTTCGTACTAGTGGCGCCGCACCGTGGCTACGGTTTCAATCAGGCTGACAGTCCTGCCAAACTCGGGGAATTTTGGGAACGGTAAAATCTGTCCGGTGCTTTGGAGCATTTGTGTTCAATTTCACAAGGCTGTGGTTATTGTGAGGACCAACTTTTTTTTAAGTGTTTGGATTATGTGATTGAAGGGTTTTGGATGATTTGTTTGGGATCAATCGAAGTCGGGGAATGCTTTCTTGGATTAACTTGTGTTTGTGGGTTTTGTATTAATTTTCTTGGCATTGGCGCGCTTGGAAACGTGTCCCATTCACGCACACGCAGAGGCACGTCGCAGTCGGCCCATCAAAAAGTCTGTGATTCGAAAATATTCTCATTTTATTCGTGTTCGTCGGGAGCATCGAGGGTGGGGTATCTATTTATAAATTTGGGGGATGATCCACGCGACGTCCACGCCCGGAGTGGCCACGTAACAGTAATTTATTGCAATAATTAATATTTTATCTAATACCTTTAGTATTCTATTGGGTACCCTAGGTTAAGCTCTGCTTTCAGTATCGTTTATTGTTTGTTGTTATATCCTAGGTGCAGGTGTAGGTGCTAGTGCTGGTGCAGCAATGTCTTTCCGTGTGGTGCGTAGCAGCAAGTTCCGTCACGTGTACGGAACTGCCCTGAAGCGTGAGCAATGCTACGACAACATTAGGGTATCTAAGTCTTCCTGGGACTCCACATTCTGTGCCGTCAATCCTAAGTTTCTTGCTATCATCGTTGAGTCTGCTGGAGGTGGTGCTTTCATAGTCTTACCACATAATAAGGTACTTATTTCTGTTTGCTGAGATTAAACGTGATTTTAGTCCACACACCAAGTGCTTCAACATCGCTTCATGTATTTATAGATCTGGCGTATCATTACTTACCAAAACTTTTTCTTAGTCACTAACATTTTCCAGTTGTCATTGTACTCTTTATATTCTATATTGGAACAGACCCTCATAACACTTTCTAATACTTTCCACTACTTGTTCATTCCTTAGCTGACTTCATTGTACACACTGTGTATTTTTAGATTGAATTAATACTTTGTTGCAATAGCACTTCCTCTATACTTACCGGTATTCAAAGTACCTGTGCAATGCTTGATTTATAAATAGATAGACTCGATGACTAATCGTACACTTATAAACACATGTAGGTGGGTCGGATATCTGCTGACCATCCATTGGTAGGTGGACACAAGGGCCCTGTGCTGGACATTGCATGGTGTCCACACAACGACAATGTTATTGCCTCAGGTTCGGAGGATTGTGTTGTCAAAGTATGGCAAATTCCGGACGGCGGCATCTCACGGACTCTTACAGAGTCTGTGGTTGATCTTCAGCTGCATCAACGAAGAGTCGGTTTGGTTCTCTGGCATCCGACAGCTCTAAACGTATTGCTCACCGCTGGTTCCGATAACTTAGTCATTATTTGGAACGTGGGTACGGGCGAAGCACTCGTACGAATTGACTCTCATCCTGATGTCGTGTACTCGGCCTGCTGGAACTGGGACGGGTCCCGGTTGGTCACTACATGCAAGGACAAAAAAATTCGTCTCCTGGATCCCAGATCCGGGGAAGTCATCGAAGAGGCTATTGCTCACGACGGTAGCAAAGCTACCCGCGCTATTTTCCTAAGGTGAGCTAGACTAACATTTTCCATCCTCATAAGCGGCTTCCATCGTATATATCAGTCTGACTAATAATCTTTCGATAATATCTTCTGATATCCTTATTTCCGCTCGTAGATACAAAGAACAAGGCAAGATACGAGCAAAATACTCGCACTAATAATAATAACAATCACAGTCATTCTTTGAACTATTGCGATATCTAAAAACTTCAAACGAATTCTCACTCTCTTCCTATAATCAATGCTAACAGACTATCTTCTATTCTTATATCAAAAGTATGTCGCGAGTATTCCACGAATGTCCGGAATACCTAATAGCATTACAGTCTCATGCTAAAAATACCGTCGCGTACGACACTCCAATGCTAAAATGATATCTATATTTTCATCAGTAATCCCAATGATTTTCTAAGTTTTCTCTTAAATCATTTTCAGAGGAGGTCTAATCTTCACGACAGGCTTCAGTAAAATGTCCGAGAGGCAATATTCTCTACGTGCACCTGATATGCTAGGTGAACCTATCGTCATGGTGGAGCTGGACACCAGTAACGGCGTGATGTTCCCGCTCTACGATCCTGACACGAATTTAGTATATCTATGTGGTAAGGGCGACTCGGTAATACGTTACTTCGAAGTAACGCCCGAGCCTCCATTCGTCCACTACATAAACACCTTCCAAACGCCTGATCCCCAGAGGGGTATTGGTATGATGCCGAAACGTGGCTGCGACGTGAACAGTTGCGAGATCAGCAGATTCTACCGTCTCAATAATTCGGGTCTCTGCCAAGTGATATCCATGACCGTACCCAGAAAGGTAAAGCTAACATTATTCCTTGAGTGATTCACCAGGTTTTCTATCTTGAATAAAACTATGTTTCCTGTTATCTTATCGCAATGCAGTCGGAACTCTTCCAAGAAGATCTATATCCTGACACTCCTGGCGACACTGCAGCAATCTCTGCCGAAGAATGGGAAAGTGGTACAGATGCTGAGCCTGTTCTCATATCATTGAGGGACGGTTATCAACCAGCAGTCTCGAAGAACGAATTAAAGGTTCACAAAAAGGCCAACCTCTTGAGCAAAGGTGCCAAGGTAGCCTCCGGTGGTAGCACGCAAAACGTCAGTGGACCACCTGCGGCTGCTGTATCGGTAAGATTTGACAGTGGTACAAAAACAAACTCTATTATAGTGCGTTATACAACTGCGTACTAATTCCTTAGTACGGATGTGGTGTAGAACCTCAGTCACAATCAGAAAAAAAATCTATTTTTCTTGGCTACTTAACAGGACGAAGTGATAAAGGAGTTCGCCGAGGAGATAAGGAAGCTGAAGGCGATGATAGTCAAGCACGAAGGTAGAATTCGCGTCCTTGAGGCTGCGGCAGCACTTCAAATGAAGGAACAAGAGAGAAACGAGAAGCCGCCGTCGCCGTCCAAGGAAGTCTTCGCTTCCGACGAGGTTTGAGTGAAACTGACCCTCCCCACCTTGCATCGGGCTGGGGAGCAATGTTAATGTTTTTTTTTCTTACGTGCTGAACAAAAATCGCGTGCGATTCGCTTTGCAATGAAACAAAGAAACAAAAAATGCAGATATACACGACGGTATTATATATTTTGATATGACAATTTGTGTAAATACTAGGTACTAGCCGAGTTGCGTGTTTTGTCGCTTCCTACCTATTTTCTTTTATTATTTATTGTGCATCCCAGAATCATCGTCTCTCGTTTTTATCATGTAATGCCTAATTCTTATTTTCCTTTTCTCTTCATCTCTTACATCTATCTGCTCCTTTTATTCTCTATTTTTATTAATCTTTACTCTTTCGTTATTTCTTTTAATTGATCAGTCAAACATTTTATTATTGTATCTTGATGTAGATTGTCCGTCGGATCATTTTAAAACGCGTCGGTTCTCGTTACCAATTATTACCGTTACCGTATACATATATATTATATTTAAAAAAATATATATACTTTGCTATATCGTATTGTATATTATTGCTCCGATTTGCATTATACGTGCCAATTACAGAGCGGTAAACATTTTTTTTCATAACAAACGAGTGCCTAATTTGTACAGACAATATCCTGATGTAAAGTAACAATAATAAGAGAATTTTTCTATTTGACTACATCACAAGGGTTATCTTTCTATTAATGTAATAAAATATCATACCCTCATCCACTGGCTAGTTTCATAAGTGTGCCGATGGCAAAGACTTAGTGACATCATTAAAACTTATATTCTTCCCTGTGAATTTTCAGCTGCTATCCTATATCCGTCCTATGACAAATTCAATGAAACTGCATTATTCAGATATAGGAACGTCATTGGGAATTTCAATGAACCTGAAAGACATTTTGGAGCATGAATTGGAGTATTGTATTATAGTCGAAAGCTTTACTTTTTACAATGAGAACAATTTCATCAGATCCATATTCTGGCAGGGATGAATAATTTTATGTGGAAAACTCGCGCATTCACACTGGATCAGTAACCGATGATTATATATATATCTATTCCGAATGATCCTTAATGCCGTGCAGCGCCGTGGAATTCTGTACGGGAAGATTTGGCAGTAAATTATAGAATTCACTGAAGAAGAGTGAATTTGATAAATCGGTATCAATTGAGGTGTGAGGCAGGGACGCCTGACGTCCAATTTCTCGAGGAAATGTGCTGCACATAATAATATATACCTATAAGCGTAGAACTGCTGGGAAACGTGAGGATAAATATTTGGCCGTTCGGCCCGGAGAGTGCAGGTGACGTTCGTATGTTCGTCAGTAACACTGGCTGTGAATTTAGTGACGTATAAATAATAAGGCACCGGCATTGAACTAGTACCGATAAGGTATTACACTCTTGTGAAGAAGTAACCAATAAATAGTGAATCAGCGAAGCGAGGAGTGTTCTGCGAATTGGCGCGCTCTCACCATTTCCGTCGATTCTGTCGAAAAATTATATTCAAAATGGCGCCTACTCGAAGGTTGCAAAAGGTAACGCGATGCTTTTATCAGTAATATTGTGTTTGGAGTTAGAAATTTGGTGTTTCGTTGTATTTGAGATAATTTTTGGAGATTCGTGCAAGTTTCTTTCTCTATTACGTCCTATTGTTTCTTGGGATTTCATTGTGCCGTTGACGTTCGATCTTTTCGTTTGGTTATACCCTTGAACACAGGAATAAATTTCTTATTCAGTATTGACGTTTTTACTGCTTTATTTTACACTCTTTGTTTGGGAGAGCTCCAATACTTGTACCTTGATTTTATTCAGGATTGCTGTTATACTGAGTGACTTTTTGACCTTCATACTTTTAGGAACTTGGAGACCTTAGGGCCTCTGGAATGAAGAATTTTACAAATATCCAAGTGGACGAAGCTAATATTCTTACTTGGCAAGGTCTCATATTACCTGTACGTTTCGCTGTAGATTCATCCATCTTGATGCTTTGCTCTCTTACATTTTATCATATACATATGTTGTTAAAATTGTAGGACAATCCTCCTTACAACAAAGGAGCATTTCGTATCGAAATAAACTTCCCTGCAGAGTATCCATTTAAGCCTCCAAGAATAAACTTCAAGACTAAGATATATCATCCTAATATCGATGAGAAGGGTCAAGTATGTTTACCAATCATCAGTGCAGAGAATTGGAAACCTGCAACCAAGACAGATCAAGGTAAAATGGCTGGTTACTTTTAATATTCTAATAGTCAGTTTACATTGTTGCTCAAATACCTAATAATTATTTTCAGTGATCCAAGCGTTGATCGCTTTAGTTAATGATCCTGAACCAGAACACCCTCTAAGGGCTGATTTGGCAGAAGAGTTCTTGAAAGACAGGAAGAAGTTTCTTAAGAATGCTGAGGAGTTTACAAAAAAGCACGCGGAGAAGAGGCGAGAATCATCGTCTTCAGCTGAATAGCTTCGTTTAGCCTTTACTCACCGAGATGCCTGTCGCCTCGTCTACCGACTCCAACCGCAATTCTACCCGGTGAATAAAACTGGGCGTGTACAGTATCGATCGTATTGACGATCGAGGACAAGCAAATTACGAGATATACCCGCAAGATAAAACGAACTTTTTAAGAACGATATAAATTAAAGTAATAAATAATTCTATATAACGCTATTTTAGATTTCGTCTGTCGTCTGTGGTACAAGATGTTCTTCAATCCATTCATTCATTCATTCATTCATTCATTCATTCTTTCCTATTTTCTTTTTTTTATCTTACTCATACTCTTATTACCCAGTTAATCACTTTAACTTTCAGTGAACGTGAAGACAAGCGAATCGCAAGACGCATATTAGGGATAATACCAATATCCCTGTAAAATCATAAAATGAAGTAATAAAAAAAATGTATAAACTGTAATCTTTGTCTTTTTATATTAATTTTTCAATCTTTCCTCAATTACTCCAATCAATTTTATTTAAAATATCGATTAACTCGTACATATAATTCTCAATAAATGGCAGTGTATTTCAAACATTTAGGCCTATGGAAAACAATAAAACCTTGTGGAAGGCACACGTAACACGGATAATTAGAATAATAATTTATCACAGCTCCAAAAGTTCTTTCCAAGAAAAGTCATCGTGATTGTCACGCAAGTTCACAAAATTTTCTTCTCTGCAGTGTGCGAAAAGTTTTTTAAATGGTAGAAAATTTTCCATCGTAGCTTTGTCACACACTATAATCAGTTTGTGTTTAGAACGTGTTATCGCGACAGTCAGTCTTTGATGATCATCCAAAATCTGAAATTCCTGCGGTACCGAAGAAATTTATTACAGCTCGAACCACTCTCACTTAATGACGAGTGATAGATAAGAGTATGTACTAACGTATCTTTTCTCCCATTTCTCTTGCGGCATACTTTTCGTGCAAGAATACAATATGACACTCTTATCACGTCCTTGATACTGGTCCACTGTATTCACTTCAATATCATGCGGTTGTATCTGTTTCTTTAGTAAACTTACTTGCGCCCTGTATGGTGCTATAACGCCAATATCATCAGTATTTACTCCAGCCTGTGTGTATGCGATAGACAACGTTAAAAACTATCAATGAAGAAAAATATGGCAAGAATAAAAAAGAAATTAATCTACTTTTAATAAAGTATGGATCAATTGCACGACTATGGCAGCTTCTCCTACATTCACAGAACCACGTTCTTCTCCATAGTTATCAGATTCCAATTTGGTTTGAGAATGAAGGTCATAGGTCTTATCAGTATTCACAATAACCACAGAGTCGTGCAGTTTTGTAGATAATATTTTTGCAATCCAACGACTTCTGGATTCCAAGATCTGTGATATAAAAATGAAATGTTATTTATAAAGAAAACACTAATTGTTGGGGCCTGCGAGTTATCATGTACCGATTTGTCCTTCACTTTTAAAGTCGCATCGGCAACTGCATCGTTGCCTGCTTTTAATTTACCCTTATACGTCAAGCCATTTGCAAGATTCATTATTGTAGTGTTCATCCTGTACTGTAAGACCAGCTCTATTGTATTATTTTCATTGTCCAATCTGGCAAAGAGGGATTCACCCATGCCACGTTTCCTGAAGAGTCAAATGAGTTTCAAGGTGTCCCATTGTGTACGTATTAGCAGGGATACATTACCTAGCTACTTCGCTCTTAACAATAGGCGGCAATTGTTCGGGATCTCCCAATAAAACAAATTTATTAGCAGCATACAGCGGTCTCAGTACAGTAGGCTGTAAGACTTGAGTACTTTCGTCGACTGTGCACACATCAAATTTACGTCTTCTCAGAAGTGGATGATGCGCACCAAAGCAGGTGACTCCTACGACATTCTAAAAGAAAGTATATACGAATAACGTATGAATTATGTTTGTAGAATATAATAATTTCCGGAAGTACCTTCTTCTTGTATGCAGCTTCCAGAGCTTCGGCTGTAGTGCAATAAGTAGCAAAGGATGCTTCAGATTTATTTCTTAGAGCAGGATGTATTTGTGCTGATGATCCTAATCTGAGAAAATCAATGTCCTTTTCCAGGAGTTTCAATAATATATTATCGACTGCGCTGTTCGTATGCGCTGTGACCAAAACAGACTTTCCAGTTTTTGCTAATAATTCAATTAATGCCACGAGTGTTTGTGTTTTTCCTGTACCGGGCATTCCTTTTATTAAAATATATTCGTTGGCAGCTATTGTTTTTAGAATTGCACGTTTTTGCAATTTATTTAGACGGTACAGTATATCCGAACCAGCCATTGCTACTGCAGCAGGAAGTTTTGCCTCGAAAGTTGCTGGTGTTCTGAGAAAGAATTGTAATGTTCAATACAAAAGTGTCACGACTTAGATAATTCTGTATAATAATGAATGACCTACTTGTCGATTATAATTTTTCTTAATTTATCGCATGTATCATGGCTGCTCAAAAGTCCACCGAGATTTGCAAGACTGTATGAAAGCAAATTCGACGAGATATATTTATCGATGTGGTACGTAGAATTGTGATTCTGCAAAGTAATATTTCTGTAAAGGAAACAATTGTTCATTACACTAAACAGAATTTGGACAAGAAAGTTTGTATCTCTACAACAAGAGATACATACCTGTCCAATAGAACAGCAATGAAGTCTTTTTGAATGTCCGTGATAAAACCAGAAGATATGTTAATTCTAGTATTTGTACTGATTATAACATATTCTGATTCTGTAAAATTGGTACGTCTGAAGTCATCGATGAAATTTTTATTGGTTTTAGTTGCTCGTGAAAATTTGTGCTCGTACCTGCCGCATTCCTCAGTGACTTTAGTGACTACGCTTAAGTCTCCAAGACACTTGTTATTCTTTTCCCTGAGATAACAAGATTACGAGAACATTGATAAACAGTTAAATCAGTGAAACAAATATCAACGATTCAACATTGATAAACGAGAACCTTTCCTGTGGCGTTTTCGTCCATATATCTCTTAAAGAAATTCCTTCAGTCTGAGTATCTTCCTCTATTTCTAATAATTTAATCCATTCCAGTACATAGTCCATATGTTTCTCCGTAATGTTCTTCAGCACAAGTGCACTTACAGAATTTAATGGATGGTTATCGGAGAGTTTATAATTCTTTTCCTTAGTTAGATACACTGAGCAAATGGCATTGTAGGGACAGGTTGAACAGGCACTGTGGTGATTAATAGGCTCAGGTAATACTACCTCGGGTCTTTTGGTCAAATAATGTGCCAAGGAATTTCTGAGTAGAATTAAATCACGTTTTTCGTGGTGCCCACTTTTCATCTCACGCATTGTATTCTCCCTGCAAGGTAATTAATATTTAATCGATTCTACATGCCTGTTTAATACAACTTGAGAAATGTAAAAATATATATCTCTGACTTCAGGTAAAGTAGCAGGCCGCTATCAACATCTCGTCCAGTGTATCTCATCAGCATAGTGTACAAAATAATTTGACCTTTATGTTCAGAGGAGAAAGAAGCTCGCCCAGTTTTCAATTCCAAGGGAACGACTCTATGTCTGTCATTGATGCGTACCTCGACAGTAGCATCGATCTTTCCTTTAATTCCTAATTGTGGTAGCCAAATATTTTCTTCAATGTCGTGAACCTTCTCGATCTTTCCATTGAAGTTATTGTCTGGGTTCTTTGGTTTTTTTTCTATGAGAAATCCAGGAATTGAAAAATGATCGCATGACCACTCTTATAAAGGCAGTTCCTTGCATTTTGCTCACCTTTTATGTAACGTTGGATAAATTCGTCTATACGCGTTATATATTCAGCTATGCGCTTTTTACAGTCATCTGTAGACATTCCGGACGAATATAGCATATTTACAACTTGCCAGGATCGTAAAGTCGCGTTGGCGAGTTGACGAATTTGGGGTAAATCATAAATTTTATCTGTAAGGACCTGTTTTTTTTTTTTTTAATTATAATTTAGAATCACGTCTTTCGGCACTAATAATGATTGTGACAATACCTTTTGCAGTATTTCATGGACCAAAATGCCAACTGTCATAAGAGACACATCGGGCTCACAGAAAGGTAAACTGTCGACGCCTCGAAATCGTTCAGACAATACACCACGTCTTGTACAGAAAAGTGCTCCAACAACAGAAGTACCTGAAACCAGTTTGTCTGGCTCCGTTACAATGAATCCATTGTTGTTATCAACAATCCATTTATTAGATTCCTTAATGGCTTGGATTGTTATAATTTCACCTGTTTCATATTCGATGTCTCTCCTGGTAAGATTTAAGATATAATTTTTATGCTGTTAATTAATTTATTGTAGAATAATAGAGACATACCAATATCCTGAGCAATAAACATTTGATACTACTTTGGTCTCTTCATCTTGAACAGTAACAATGGTAGTTTTATTATCCAATTTTGCATCGATAATTGTGTAACGGCGTAAGGAACTTAAATCAGCTTCATCTGCAAGCCCCAATTCTGTGTCAGACCATTCGTCATCAAAAAAATCATCAAAAACATCATGCTGGTCATCTTCTTCTTTGATTTTCTCTTTTGACAGACATGTAATATGTCTTGTATTGCTGTGGTTAACTGAACTGTCAGCTTCAATATTTTCCTTCTCAGTTAAATTTTTCATCGGTGATCGTTTCGGAGTGAAAGACTTTGAAGTGGTACTTCGAGGTGGCGATTGTTTCAATGGAGAGTTTTTAGGAAATAAAACATTTTTTGGAGAGGCACTCGTTCCTCCGTTACCATTATCATTTGACATGCAGAAATCATTCTTTGTACTATTTTTGTTTTCTAATTTAATTGTTTTTATAATGTGATCGTTACTGAAATCTTTCCTCGTATCATCCCTTGAATCCACATCCAAACTTAACGATCCTGTCCGTTGTTTCTTAAATATCTTATCATCATCTTCATCAGGAGTTCTCTTACGATTAGGATTTTTATTCATATCATTCACAATTTTCTGGGATAAAGTCGATTTTGCAAAAAAAGATGAAATTGTTGTTTGAGATACTCCATTTTGTGTGCTGGATCTAGCCTACAGTGAAGATAATGCTTTAAATATTCATCCAATCATGAAGTAATGAATGAAATATATATTATAAATAATATAAAATTCTATAAATAAATTATTCTTACTTTTCCATCCTGAGTTTTATTCATACTTCACTGGCTGACGGTCACAAATGAAATCATTCACCATTTGCCTATTTTTGCCGCGAAAATCATTTGACCACCTGCGCGAGTTGCTGCTCCGTTTTGACGGCATCTGGAGGTAAGAAAAGCAAGTAAATAGCGGCAATGCATGTTCTGCGTGTTCAATTGAACGATGTATAACCCTGTCAAGTGAACTAATATTCAAGAATATAATATAAAGAGACATGGAAAATATGGAATCTTCAACAGCAAGTAGTACTGAGAGCAATGTTAAAAAATCACCATGTTGTATTGTTGTGCTTGGAATGGCAGGCTCTGGAAAAACAACTTTTGTACAACGAATAACTTCAACACTTTACAACACTGGCAAACCCTATGTTATTAATTTAGATCCTGCCTGTAGAGAAGTTCCATATCCTGCTAACGTTGGTAAGATAATAATTATTTTATGCATGATTGAAAATATGAAGTATTTCTATGATTTTCCAGATATAAGGGATACAGTCAATTATAAGGAAGTAATGAAGCGGTACAATCTTGGTCCAAACGGTGGTATCGTTACAGCCCTGAATCTGTTTTCTACAAAATTTGATCAAGTTATTGAACTCATAGACAAAGCAGGCAAGGATCATGAATATGTTGTGCTAGATACTCCTGGTCAAATAGAAGTATTTACATGGTCAGCTAGTGGAACAATTATTACTGAAGCTCTAGCGTCTCAATTTCCAACAGTCATCGTATATGTCATGGATACAGTCAGAAGTGTTAATCCTGTGACATTTATGTCCAACATGCTTTATGCATGTTCAATACTGTACAAAACTAAGCTCCCGTTCATTGTGGCCATGAACAAAGTATGTTTTTTGGCACCAGTTAATAGTATGCAATAATTAGTAATAATACAATCAGTTTTTCTACTATAGACTGACGTCATTGAACATAGCTATGCAGTAGAATGGATGAGGGATTTTGAAGCATTTCAAGAAGCTCTTGATGCTGAGACCAGTTATGTTGGAAATTTAACTCGCAGCATGGCGCTAGCACTGGATGAGTTTTATAATAATTTAAGATGTTGTGGTGTGTCTGCAGTCACTGGTGATGGAATTCCAGCATTTTTTGAACACGTTAAAGATGCTGCCAAGGAATATGAAGCGTTAGTTACCTTGATGTTTGTTCAAAGTTTAAAAAATATAAGGAAGGTATTTCAAAATATTGTTTTTTTACAGAGATTATAGGAAAGATCGTGAAAAAATGAAAACAGAACAAATCAAGGAAAGAGAACGGACGAAGAAAGCGGATGCGTCCGAAAGTTGCTCTTTGATAACTTCAGTTAACGCCGGTAGAGAAATAACAGACATTTATCTGCGACATCCAGCAAACGAGTCGAGCGAGGACGAGGAAGGAACAGAGGATGTACCTGAAGAGGATGAAGATGACAAAAAGGAAGCCGAGTCATTTAATAAATTTCTGGCAGACCAAGTTGCCCTGAGAGAAAAACGAAATCAGCAGCCTGGATCAAGCAAACCAGCGTGAATTGATAAGATAATGGAAATGCGACGAAGAAAATACACGTTTTTAAAAAATATTTCATAGCATTTATTCATCATCCAACCTTTTACGTATCATCATGCTCTTCTTCATCCTCTTCACAAAAGTCTCTAGTTTTTACATCTGCTTCTTCACCAAACTGTATGATATTATCTATAGTTAACTGAATATCCCCAATGTTTTCCTCATCCTTAATATTCAGCGGATAGAACCGTACTAAACTGTAATCCTCTATAAGTCTTCCAAGAGCCTCTGTAAGCTTTTGATACTTTTTACTCCATCGGTCATTACCAATGTCTGTCACTAAACTCTGTGGATCTGGCTCTAAATAATTATCTAATTGTTTTCTGGCGCTCTTGGACAGCAGATCCATTTTACTTAGGACGTTAATGTGTGGTAATTCTAAGTTTATCATGGCACCTAGTGCAGCCATTGTTCCAGAAAGGAATTTTGCTCCATCCACCATAAATTGACTGTCAATGAGAAAGACACTGCATAAACGGAAATCCAGAGCTTGGAGAACTTCGATAAGTTTGCGTATAACAGTCATGTGCGTATACAATTCTATTTGACCAGGACAGTCAAAGAGAATATAATCATCATCGGTATCACCAAGTTTCTCTTCCAACCACTTTGAATTTTCCACCAAGTATCTATGACAAAAATTGTCAGTTGTAACAAGTTTGTGTATAAAAAATTTTGGAGTGCATGAATGATAGTGTATTTACTCCATGCAAAATATAAGTCCTCCATTTGGTCCAAATTTTAACTCATCATCCTCCATAGCATCATCAACGTGTATAAGTTCCCTTATATCAACTAATGGTTCATAATCAAAATATTCTGCAGCAGGATCTAAATTTACTATGTGCAACAATTTATTCTCATCCGCTGCATGCCTTTGCATAGTAGAACAATAGGTCGACTAGAAAAATCAAAAGAGAAAAATATTAACTACATTTTAATGAATAATGACAAGTGTCATCTTAAATTATTTAAAGAATATACCTTGCCACTACCAGCTGGACCCATTACTAGCTGACCGTATTTCATTACGCTTGTAAATTCAGTACACAGGTAATAATTAAATAATAGTAGATTTATTTATATAAATGTTATTGTCTGCGGTCGTTATATTCTTTTTATTATACCGTTCATATGTATGCGTGATTTTGTTAAAAATTTGAGGTTAACGTAAATAACCTCTTCTCATGAAACGGTAATGTGATGTTCTAGGGAGCAGAGATCCTTCTTTCCTTTCCTTATGACTGACTCCTCCAATGGCTTAGTTTCCATCGTGCAGAGTTTAAACAGAGTTAACCAATCACGTATAGGAGTTCAATGGAATTGACCAATGAAGTTGCTTAACTTTATTTAAACTCTGTACAGTGTGTGCTAGAGGGAGCAGAAATGAGTAGAGAGATGCACCGTAGAGAATTCCTCGACTTTCAAGTTCCAACCAGTTGCAACCATCGACATATAGCATGGACTACGCACAAGCATAGGAAAAATGGTAGGCTGATAGAAAAAGATGGCGGCTGGTGGCGGCCAAGCCTTGTTTCTTTTTAATCAGCAGCCGTAGTACGAGAGTATATAAAACGTAGCCAATGGGAGCATTAGAAAAGGAGAGCTATTGGCCGCCATCACGGTTTTACATACAGGACTTGCAACTCCGATGGAGGGGGTAGTCATCTTGAAGAAGCATCTTTCATTTCGCCACATGACCACAAGAGGCGTTGCGCTCAAGCGACACGTTCCTATTTCTCTCTCTCACAGCTGACTGTAGAGTGAGACAGATAAGTGGTCACTCGATCACAGCGCCGCTTGTGACTAAAGGTTAAAATATACCCTGCTTTTGTAAGACGACTACCCCCACCACTGAAAATTGGGCGAGTTGCAAGATTTGTATGTAAGACCGTTTCCACCACCTCAGTCCCTCTTTTGTCTATTCGAGCAAGCATTTTTTCAAGGAGTCGAAGTAGGGATCGCATATTCCATGCTATATGTCGATGGTTCCAACACTTGGCAAAGTAGAATAGGGACAAATGGCCGCTGCCGTTGCTTTCTCACATTGGTCTCAAGTCGTTCTTTAATTGATTTTTATATTAATTCTTTACAAGTAATTGAGATACTTCTATAAGAAAACTGTTCAACCATAAAATGGGAACTGTGGAGTACGATTTGGCTGGTGTGACTGGTGGTTTGATGCCTGTGAGTAAAACATAACCCCGTGATACTTAAACATAAACTATTAAAGATGCATTATTGCGGGCTTTTTACCAATCGATAATTCAACCAATATATATGGACTTAATATAAATTCTATGCTGATAATGTCACAGTGTAATTCATGATGTTTTAGCAAATACAAGCCCTGATTGCACCACCTGTCTCTGAGGAATCAAAATCAGCCAAAAATAAGAAAGACTGTGAAGAAAAAAGACATCCATACTTTAAGAGACCTGGCAGAGGTCATAACAGAGACTCTTGTGATGCTTGTCGTGATGGTGGAGAACTTATATGTTGTGACAAATGTCCTGCATCGTTTCATTTACAATGCCAGTAAGTCCTAACTTGCAATCAGTGCTATTACAGTTTAAAGGTTACAAGAAAGGATTATATGCAATACTTTTATTGTACAGTGATCCGCCATTGGAACCTACAGACATTCCTAATGGAGAATGGATGTGCCATGCATGTAGACAAGCCAATAAAAATGACAATGGTATTAATAAAAAGAAGAAAAGGAAGTCAGCATTAGAGATATTGGCTCTAGCTGCCTCTCTAGTTAATCCTCGAGAGTTTGAATTGCCACGTGAACTCCAGTTGCCAATAACGTTTCCACGGACAGATAAAGTAGATATTGGTCCTTCGAGTAAACGTGGAAGACAAACTAATTGTTCATCAAATGGCAATGGTAATCATTGCTTTTTTCGTCTGCGAGAGTTTTAAAATGCTGCTGTTTATTTAAAAAATTAATTTATCTTCCCAGGAAAAAGCCATTGCTTAGATAATGGTACGACAGTTCCATTACCCGCACGACTATGCTTCGAATGCGGTAGAAGTTGTCGTCGCGCGCCATTGATAGCATGCGACTACTGTCCTCTGTATTTTCATCAAGATTGTCTAGATCCTCCATTAACGGCCTTTCCCAGTGGTAGGTGGATGTGTCCGAATCATCCAAATCATTTTATAGACCACAATCTCCTGCCATCGTGTCGTGCAACAGAGCGCCTCAAGCTCTGGGACAAATATGCGACAAAGCGTATAGATCAGCATGCTGTAAAATTAGAATTTCTACGTAAGGCTCGGGCCGCGAATCCCCCATTCAGAGTAAAAGTACGACTGGATGGTAGATCCCGAGTAAGAGTACCGCTAACAGTTAAATTCCATTACGCAAATCCCCTGGAATTCGACTCGGTACATTATTGTCACGTGAACGCGATAGTTAGACGAGTTCACGAGGAGGCACAGGATCCTCAGGAAGACGTGGTGAACTCTATGGAAAGTCAAGATGAAGAGGACAGAATCAATAAGGACGAACCCAGTGAAATGGACCAGGAGAGAATAAAAAATGATTGTGATAAAAGCAGAGTTAATTGTTTCCATGCGAATGGAAGTGATCCAGTGCATCGCGAACAGAAGGATTTCAGGAACAGAATTACCTACACTAATGGTCGTTTGGATTTTAATCCCAAGGAAGGAGTGCAACTTTTAGAAAGACCTGTACTCGAGGCGCTCGCTCAACAAAGATTAGAGCAAATACTAAATCCAGCTGGCGATGACTATGAGACTATCGATTGTCACACGAAGGCCAGGGCGGCACTATTCTCCCTAAGTAGAAAACCTGGTGCACCAACTTTTATGATACGAAAAACATTGACTATCGGCACAGGTGCCGATAGTGACTTATTGCTCAGTAAATATGGAAGTTGCAGTTGCACGTCTCCGAAACATGCAGTGATATTTTTCGATGAGGTAAAAAAAATTATGCTGTACAGATATTAAAAAAAAAATGTATTTCAACTATCATTTCTTATACTTTCAGACCACCAAAAGGTACGAATTATTGAACTACAGTGAGCACGGTACAACTGTGGACAGTGTATTATATTCCTGTGACTTCACAAACGTAACTAGTAAAGAAACCAATAAGGATATATCGAGCAAAGATCAGGAAACAGCAGAAATGATAAAGTTCATAGCCAATCAGAGAAGAAACCACGGGCAAGACGTGGAGGATGAGAATGAGGTCGGTGGAACAAAGAAAATATCGTGTAAATGCTCAGTAAGTAAATGTGGAAGGCAAAGAAACACAATACTCGATGAAGGATGGGAGGGTAGTGCTCTTATATCTCATGGCTCTATCCTGAGGTTTGGCTGTTTAGCTTTTCTATTCAGTACAGTGGAGCAGGCTTTCGCAGGCCACTAAAAAACGAAGAGAGATAACAAGAGATAAGACTAAAAAGAACGAAAAAAAAAGACAATTTGTGAAACGTGATTCTGTGGTTAATAACACGAATGAAGGTGTACATATATAAAAATGATAAGAGAAACAAAGACACTTCGGGCTACTACGTAGATTCCTATGTATTTATAATATAAATGTATAATAATTACCGTTATTATTACAATATAATTTGTTTATAACTGCGGTAGGTTGTCGAAAGTGCGCTCTCTCGGTTTAATCAATCGAGGAGTCTTTTTATTATTTTAATTTTTCTTTTCTTTTCTCGTAATACTGTGTATGTACATATTTTGTATGTCGACACGAGTGTCACAGTCGAGAGTTCGATCCTGACGCGAGGAGTATCCGATGATAGACGAAGGGATGGACGAAGTAGGATGGATAAAACAGAGAAAATGCCAAAAAGATAGAAGAGAGCGAGAGATATGAGATTAAAATTAACGTAACACAACGAAACGTAACATAACAATACTTGTCATTATTGAAGGAATAATAGGAATAGCCATATTAGTATTTCGACTACTATCACCGATTATCACAGAAAGCTTTAACGTCCTTATGACTTTCTGCTTTGCTCTGTCCTATTATCCTTTAAACGATAATGATATTCGCAAGGATAGTTAGGCTTCTTCTTTTTGTGTCTTCATCATTATAATTCTCTCTTTAGTTTCTTCTTTCTCGGTCTCGTATTCGTGGTATGTTGTGCTAACAGAACCTTTTTCTATGTTGCTTCGTCCCTTTTCTCAGATTCACTGTTTCGCTTGTTTGTATCGCCTGACGTTCTTTATGCTCTTTCTTTGTGCGTAGAACTTGACGTGTTATCGCTGTGAACATCTGCAAGTAAAGGGATAACGAGAGTTATTATCATACACGGATTCAAGGCCGATGAAAAAGTGACATAGGAAATTTAGAAGAGAAGACTGCTGGTAGTCTTTAAAGGTATAATAGTAATGAGATACCTCCTCAACGTTGACGTTGTCCTTGGCGGAGGTTTCGAACAACTGAATTCCACTTTGTGAGGCGAATCGTTGTGCGTCCTCAGTAAGGACAACCTTCCTGTTGGGTGCATCGTTTTTATTTCCTACTAGGACCCTGTTGACCACCTCGCAATTGTGCTCTATTTCGTGCAACCATCTCTTGACATTGGCAAATGAATCGCCACTGGTGACGTCGTAGACGACAATCACGCCGTGCGTCCCCCTGTAGTAAGTGGAAGTTATTGTCCGGAAACGTTCCTGACCAGCTGTGTCCCATATCTGGAGTTTCACTCTCTCACCGTCTACCTCCACCGTCCGTATTTTAAAGTCCACCCCTATCGTGGTAATGTAACTGCCAGAAAAAGTGTTGTCTGCAAATCTTACCAGCAGCGAACTTTTCCCTACACCTTTAACAGCCAAGCAGAAACAGAATTTATATCGCACAGCCGAACAATGTTGTACAAATGTGTTTTCATTATTATAGTAAGGATTGCGCAATGTCTTTTCATCTCAATATTGTTAGGAAGTTGTTTGCAGCAGTGTTGGTATAGTTATTTTATATTCCTGATAAGAGTATTTCAGGCTGTTGGCTATGCCATACAAAATTTTCTAACTGCATTGCTAGCTATAATGTTTTTCAGTATATTTTAGAGTGTTCACTCTTTAACTAAAGGCTCAATTGTTTTTAATGTCTCTCGAGTAGGTGCTGCCACAGCATGGACTATCTATTACGTTAGTTGATTCAGCATATACATTAAAACCTTTTGCTGAGGATTGTTAATTGTTTTGTGGTATAATTTGTCTTGTGAATATTCCTTGCATAGAATAATCATATTCCTTCGTTTGAAATATGTCTTCTTGCATATATTTATTTACATGAACATATTACTTACACTTTTAATACCAAACATACTTTGAATCTTCCTTGCACTAATATTATTCTTTCCATTTACTTTTTAGATTCGTTACAATGTTCATTTGTAAATGATGCTTTATATGTTCTCTGTGCAATTTACATTGTTAGAGGTACAAAATATTTCTCAAGCTATACACAGAAAATATCAGTCACAATATCAAAACATGTCCAGTATAGATATTCTTAACAAGGAGAAACGTCACAATTTGGAAACATTACATACAATAATCTCACAATTGCTCTTAAATGATTTGATAAGTTGTACAATGGCAGCTAGCAATTGGTCACAACGATACTGTCACAAAATCATTAAAGTAATCTCTTAATGTTTATAGATGAATCACAAGTACTAAGGAAGGGTATAACGATTGCAATCAGTACTGATAACGCCTCACCGTCACTACAAATTACGCTAACGACAAATCATTACGTTATATTTACCACTATCCCCGATGATGAGCAGCTTGAACAAGTGGTCGTATTCCCGAGCCATTTTTTCTTTCGCTACCGGATGAGTCTCGCGTTGTCGAAGATCCAAGTCGAAATATGATGCGCGAAATGACAGGATGCTGTAAGACTATTGGAATTTTCCGTTTCTTGTGTAGATTTATTCGACAGTTGGTTTCTTATTGCAACTCAGCAACAAGCGCCAAGGGGGCCGAGAAATTCGGCGACCGCGACGAACGATGAATCGTTCAGTGCTTGCGCGATAAACGCTTATACGACGATCACTTGAAAATCGCTAGATCGCCATGTTCCTCGGAAGCGATATCACCGTTCATTATCACTGTCGGGGCAAAAAAGCTTCACTCACTCGACATGACGCCCATCCCACATCGACTCGTCACCACCGCCATATTTCTTTCTTTCTTTCTTTTTCATCTCTTTTTCCTAGGAACTTTTTATGCTAGAGATCTTAGATGGTAAGCCTTGCTTTTTATCCAATCGGATTTGACTTCAATCGAAAAGATACGGCTGCGGTAGGCTTCTTAATTAGCGAAGAGAATTTTGGAGCACCAGAGTATTTTTACTGCATGTTAGTGCTCTTGTATTTACGTATTTTATGGTTTTAAGATTTAATACGGTTTTTATTTTTTAAAGGTTATGTTACCGAGGATTCCAAAAGCTATTTGATACTGGATAAAAAAATTTCTTTTAGCGGAATTATTAAAAGCAAAGGAGGATGTATGCGAGGTATGTCGGTACCAGGAGTCTTAGGATTACTGGATATACTTTGTCCTCTTTTCTACACGGTCGACAAGTGCATGGTAATGCTGAGCTTTTAAATAATTGCACTATGGTGGAAAATAAGAATCCAAGAAGTATGGAATTGTTAAGAATTGCTAGGAAACCTGTTGGTTATCATCTGGAAAAACCTGGTCGTAATTACTGGCACAAGTAAGTTTTGGTGGAATTTTATATTCTTGGGAAGACACTTGATATATTGTTTTGTAGATTACAACTGTCGAAGACAGGACGTCATATTAAAGCTGAGGTGATTCACTTTCAAAATGGTCCTGTAGTTACTGCATCAACCATAGAGTGGTCTATTAAGAAGCAGCTATATAGGTTGGTTCATTTTGAATGATATAATTGTTGGTGGTGGTTTGAAATTCCTTGTATCTGTCTCATTATAGATTTAAAGATGCTGCTGCCTATCAAAATATTGGAAAAATATTGGCCAGACGTTGTCTAGAAAGTGGGATACATTTTATGAGATGTGATATAAGATCATCTGATGGGGATAAAATCAAATTATTCCTGCAAGAAATAAAAAGTAGTGGCATTGTTTTACAAGAGCATAAGTGCTACCATAATCCACAACCTTGGTCTTTGGTTAGACCAGAGAAACCTTGGACAGTAGTAGAATAAACTAAAAATTTTTTAAAATTATATAGCATTCTGAGCTCATCCAAATACGCTAGACCTATTTTCCGAATAATACACTATTGCAGTTTCATTAAAAGCATAATAAAAGTGATACAAGATTTGAATATTTTTTTTTATTTACTATATGAATGATATAAATATAAAGATTCGTAGCATGAACACTAGACAACTCTTCTGACTTCGAAAAATCGTGTGAGATAATAGATTTGACCCAATGTCATACACACCAGAACAGAAGCCTCAAAAAACGACCATACAACTACACGGAAGTTTGTGTTTTCATTGATAGCACGATGATTTCTATCCCGCATCTGAAAAATATAAACAATTGTAAATTATATACTCACATGATAAAAACAAAATTAAAAACTGGCTTCACTCAATTTACCTGCATGTAGTCTTGTTCATTCTTAACTCCACGAAGACTGTTGGTCAGTTCCTTGATCATATCATCCAGCTTGCCATGATTCGATGCATCACCATCGTGACCTTCTGCTGCTATATTTTTATCTCCAACTTCTTTAGGACTTTCTTCGATATCAATATTGAACATCACGACTTTCACAGTCATTGTACTTTTCTGATTGCCAAAGCAATATGTGTACACACCAGGGGTATGTGCAGCAAAGGTATACTTTCCACCACGTTCCTGATCACCCTGATGAATTACTTTTCCATCAGGACCAACAATACTTAAGTCAATATCCAGGAAACCACCTTCATCCACTTCAAAAGTTAGTCCTGTAATTAAATCATGGTTTAGAAAAGTCCTATGATATTCGTGCCGCCAAGATGCCTGATGCTACTCACCCATCTTGGTACCATATTCGACCTTTTCGAAGAAGCATTCTTCGGCATGAGCGTCTATTGTTACAAAATATGCCGTAGCAAGGTTATTGTAACCTATTAATAAAATACACAAAGAAACAATCCACCGCATTTTTTAATAGAACTGATGTGACAATTACAGGATAACCTAAAAAATCAAATATCCTACAACAGCGCCGCCACGTTTGCAACTGACTTGAACGGAATGTTTCTGTATACGTGTAACCAGTCTGACAGAACTGATTGCGCAGAAATAAATTGAATTTCTCTTAATAAAGAGGGCGGTTCATGTCAATTTTGCTTACTTTTGATTTTATATTTGCAACAATGAACTATTATTAAACGGTAGAATCAATAAAAGTACAAGCAATTGCTAAAATATTTACGCAAATGTCAGCTGTATTGAAGAGTTTTTATTTTTAACAAACTAAGTTAATTGATTCATTCTCACACTAATAATTCACGAGTCATAATGCACTTTTATGCGCGTATTTCAACGGTTAATGTACAACTTTATTACAAACGATAGAATTTCTTGTACAAGCTACAACGGCGAAATATGCTCATACATGCACCAAGGTAAAGCATTGATCAAAGCCACACATATGAAAATATTTGCAGATTATAATGTCGTATGTGCTTCGGGTGTAGGTGGTGGAAGAGGATGACTCAATCGTGTTGCTCTAAGATTTGTTCCTTCTGGTGCAGCCTTTATGGATAATAGTGAACCAAATAGCACGTGTTGAATAACTGGAAACTTTGCTAGGACCTGTAAATTGTAATATGAAATCAGTTTTAAATGATCTATACATCTTGTAATAATTTGTTTAATTCATTTACCTCCGCTTTATACATTTTTATGAGACCACTGTTCACTTTTACCCAAGACGAGACTGCACTGACGTTCCACAGTTGATTAGAGTGCTCAGCAAATAGTCCAGTTTTTACCTGTTTGGTTAAATCAAATGAATACATTTGATTTATTTTATGGCATTCACCTGATTACCTTTAGTATAAATTGTATACATCCCAAAAACATAAACTGCTTGCTATACATTTCTATTACATCTTGATCCACAAAGTGATGTGGCTCAATACGCGGATGACCTGAAATAATTTTATTTTTAAATTATTCTTTTGTGTTTTCTTGTATTTTAATACATACATACCAACCAACTGGGCACTACCCCATATGAAAGGTACAAATTGATAATCATCTAAACTCCAAACGCCATGACTACCAGCTGGCTCCATTCTATAGACCAGTTGAAGTCTTCTTACCAGTTCTAGATACCTATTGCAGAAAATTAAAAGGACACATTGTGAGAAACTACCCCTATTTTAAATGTTTGTATATTTACAATAAAATTTCACTGTTCTATTACCTATTGAATATTTTGATAACAGCTGCTATTTTATCATCAGCTGTCAGTGCTCCTATTTTAAACATGCAACATAGAAACATTATGAATGACATCTCATGTCCTGTTCCATAATCAATCCGTGTCGCATTGCCAAACCCTTCAAACAGATACTCCACAACTTCTGGCACTGCACGATGAAGTTTTTCAGGTAATACTTTCTTGAGTTCATCCATACCCGACTGTAATAATAACACTATTAAGTTAACTGTATCAATTAAAATTAAAGGCAATATTGATATTCATACCTCTTTTAATTTTGCATACCAAATCCTAAAAGATTTATTGCCAAAACGTTGTGGCTGTTCAGCAGGTGGAATCTGAGTAATCCATTCATCAAATATGTTTAACATTTCCACAACTTTGGCAATTATTGGAGACTGTGGTATATCAGCATTTAAAGATTTTCCTTGTACAGCCTCATTAAGAGCAAGAATGAAACCTAAATATTCCTAGAAAATATACTTCGATAATATTGTTTAATTAACAAAAGAAACATAAATTTATCAAATAATTGTTGAACGTACAAAATAGGCTTCAGACTTATGCCACCGTGTCATATCATCAGGAACTTTGACAGCCTTCTTTGGTATAACAAATTCATGATCTTCAGCTGTAAATAATAATATACTTATTTTTAATTGTTACACTAAATTAAATGACCGTTACAATACTTACGTGATAATTGGAATTCCTTCAGAGGAAACTTCGTTGTTGACGAAACTGACATGTTCTTTTTCTCTATATCTAGAAAATTCTGTCGCAATAAAAACGCAGCTGTGCTAAGATCAATTTATTCGAGTTGAAACAAACGATTCAACGATAGCGGTTTATTCGCATTTTTTAGAGTTGCCGACGAAAAACTGACAGCCATACAATCATAGAAACTTCATTGTTTTGGAACACGAAGTGACACTATACTATTTAAACCAGAGATGGGTATGGAGTCGCTCAACGCTACGGCTTTAGGAGACACTAAAAGCATGGCGCTAATTCGTAGCGGCGAGTCCAAAAATAGGATTTTGTGATCATCGCCTCAGTCCATAATGCGTATTCCGTCGTAGCCGAGTGAGGAAAGCATCAGAAGAATTTGTAAATTTATATCCTTAAAGGTTTAAATATAGATAAATTATCGAAATATAACGTTTTTGTAAGATAATTTATATGTAAGATCATTTTATTGTACCATGTAAGACATTCGATATATTTGCAAAAATGCTGACCAGGCCGAAAAAGTCATCGTCCGCAAAGGGTTAAAGATGCTTATTTAAAAAAGAAGCATTTAAGGAGCAGTTTTCTAGACATTATAAACATATAAATTCTAATTTCCCCGCGTTAACTTCCTAACCGTTGTGTATACCTATATATATCGCGTTAATGATACAACCTTTCCATCAGATGGCGCTGCTGCTGGCATTGGGGCGCGGGGGTGCTCAACCTGTATACAAGACCATCCTCTCCAATACTTAAGTGGCTTAAATACAGCCGATACAGCCATAAGGAAAGGAAAGAAGGGGTTAGCTGAAAGTTCGAACGGTTCGAACAAACGTGCTTCGTAGTCTTTCAGTTTTGGCTAGTTTTGACGTATTTCTTATTTTTGATAAAATTTCTATACGCTAGAATGTAGAGGAAAAATTAATTGTTAGATCCTTTCAGATATACAATTATTGCTATGTCGGGTTAGTACAATGTCGATACTCCTGTAACATTAAATATTTCATTGATATACATATGTATTGATGCATAATATTTTTTATGAAAATCAAATATTTTTTAAATGTTTTATAATTTTTATGGAGGATTATTTTATTGATTTTTTTTACAAATTGTTGCATTGCAGGCACACAATGTTCACAGGAAGAAATTGAAAAGAAACGTTTGCTTGCTCTGCAGCGTAAGCAACGTGCCCAGCAAAATATGGTATACGAACACTGAAATTGGTTTTCTGATTTCCTGAATATGACTGTCTCTTTGCAACATTCTAATCTTGATTCTTGTTCTTGAAGGGGGTTAATAATATAAGAGCCCAGACACTTTCTACTAGTCCTAGTACTGCAATTATGGTTTCAAGAGATACTATGAAACGTAATCCAAGCAGTCCATTTGTGTCTCGTTCAAAATTTCCCTCATATCGGTTTAATCCAATTAATGGGAAAAATTCTGCTAGGCATAAACCAATTAATGCACAAACATTTTTTGGGAACAAGAAAGAGTCTCCACCAGATACGAGTAAGGTCACTGCAGAATTTTACATGATCAGCAAGATAAGATTTGCTATCAATATTTGTCCCTTTTTTCAACCTTTGGTTGAGACTATAAAGACCATTCCTAGTAGAACTTATGGTAATTCAATACTTTTATTCTTTATATTGAAACACATTATGAACAGAGAAACTGATCTTTTTCTACTTTTATTAGATTTGGCATCTAAGATATGGAATTGTCATTTGAATGATTATGAAACATTAATGGAAAGAATCAAACGCGACCATGCACATGTGCGTGTGACTCCTGTGCCAAAAGTTGTTATTAAGGTATAATGACCATTCACTATGTTATATATAGTTGAGTAAGCAACACTGATTTACTTAAAAATTAATTCTAAATTTTCTTAGACCCTTAGACAATATCAAGATACAGAAAAGAAAATTTTTGAAAAAGATTTGTCATCGATAGATTCAAAACTACTAGAAATTCTGATGCCTTTTCAACGTGATGGTATTTGGTAAACATTACTAATGTGTATGATTTCAATATTTTTCTGTTTATAAAATCCTTACAAATGATTCTTGTCAATTTGATAGCTTTGGAATTGAAAGAGGTGGCAGGTGCATGATAGCTGATGACATGGGATTGGGAAAGACAATACAAGCATTGGGTATAGTACATTATTATAAGGATGACTGGCCTCTTTTAATAGTGACACCATCCTCGGTCAGGTAAAACAATACATTTTTTATGAAATTAATACTATATACACGACTAATTTTTTTCTTGCAAAGGTATCAGTGGTCTGAAGCAATTTTTAATTTTTTGCCTTCCGTACCAACACAGTATATACATCATTTCACAAGTGGAAAAGATTTCATAGATGATGCTAAAATTGTTATAGTTTCATATGACTTATTAGGTAGAGCTATAAATACATTCGAGAGAGGAAGTTTTCCTACAGTCATTTTAGTAAGTTCAATTATATCATAAATTTCTATCAATGTGAGATGTGATTTTATGTTTCGTTATCCTTATTTATAGGACGAGTCGCATGTTGTAAAAAGTGCAAAAACTGCTAGAACGAAAGCTGTACAAAAAATTGTAGCCCAGAGTCGTCACGTAATTTTACTTAGTGGGACACCAGCACTTTCTCGCCCAATGGAATTATACTCACAAATTTCTTTAATCTGGCCCCATTTCATGGGGTGAGTTTTTTGATAATTTAGTTTACCCATAAAAGATTGATGTATACTGAAACAACATATGTCTTCTAGATTTCACGAATACGCTGTCAGGTATTGTGCTGCTGTTAAGGGAAATTTTGGTTGGGATTATTCAGGATCCTCGAATCTGCAGGAGTTACGGATCTTCTTAGAAGTTCGTTGTTTGTTGCGAAGATTAAAAAGTGACGTCCTAAAGCAACTTCCGTCAAAAATAAGGTAGAGCAATTCCTTTCTAAAAATATATATTCTGTAATTGTATCTAACATTGATCTATTTTAGGCAAGTTATAATGTTAGATCCTGCCCTAATACAGTCAGGTACTAAAGAAATGAAACAAGCAATTAAGAATTATGAGAAAAAGAGTACAAAAGGCACAGACAGGCACAATGCGCTGCTTCAATATTACTCAGAGACAAGTAGAGCACGCTTGCCAGCTGTTCGGTGAGAAATTAAACATGTATAAGATGACCGTAACTAGAACTAAAAACAATAATATAAAATTACATAATTATCCGCAGTGATTATATCTCTGATTTGTTCACCTCTGACAAGAAGTTTCTCATATTTGCTCATCACCAATGTGTCCTAGATTCAATATGTGAATTAGCAGAAGAGAAAAAGATCAAGTAAACTATAAAACTGTATACAATAATCCAAACAATTAACAAATCATATCAATGACAATAATTTTTTTATAGATATATAAGAATCGATGGAAAAACGACACCAGAGCAACGAAAAGCACGTGTAGATATTTTTCAAGAGCGCTCCGAATACTTAGTTGCAATTTTATCAATAACTGCAGCAAATGCTGGTGTCACCCTGACAGCAGCCCAATTGGTAGTCTTCGCTGAATTGTTCTGGAATCCTGGAGTGAGTAGAAATCGTCGCAACAGTTTACCAAGAACTTAAGGAATAATGATCATCTCTATTCATAGATTCTTTGTCAAGCTGAAGATCGTGCCCACAGAATTGGCCAGGATGGTAGCGTAATAATTCGTTATCTCATAGCAAAAAATACAGTGGACGATCACTTGTGGCCTATGATACATAGGAAAATGGGGATACTAAGTGCAGCTGGTCTGAATCAGAATATCTCATTCAGTGATGTTGACGTTGTTAAACACGAGGATACGAATCAGAGTCGTCTGGATTCATTTGTCGTAAAGAGTCCTCCAAAAAGTTTTACCGACCCCACCGCGTCATCTTCGAGTGAATTAAACGATTCAAAAGAACTGCAATGGGCGGACGACTTGGAGGAATATCTCGTGGATGAATATTTACCGAAAACCGATGTGACCGCTGAAGAGGTCAATGAACCCGATAAGAATATGCCTTCGAAGAATGAATTCCATCACTTATTAGAAACGGATGACATGGATGACATGGACCTAGCCAGTATTGATTTAGATAACATTACACCATGCAGTACAAAGCCTTGAATGTTTTCCAGTTTATTTTTCGTTACTTTTGTAATATAATGTCGTTTTAATACTCATTTGTATTTCCCGCCATAAGTATGTCTCCGAAACATTTCCCAAGAGTGTTCTAAAATCAAATAAATGTGCGTCGTAGAGAGAGTTCTCGAAGCTGAACAAACCGATCAATGGGAAAAAGGCAGAGAGACAAAGCGCCGATGAGAATGTTTAAAATTCAAGTATCCCATCTATTCGAAAACGTCCTTGCGAACGCATCTCATCTCTCAACGTACTTTCTTCCATGATATAAATTTATATAAATAGACTAGGTATAGTGTGACCAACGATCGTATTTTGGTTAAGATTGCGCAGGCACTAATAATGTCGTGATAAAAGCGACATACGTTTCACTTTGAGGGGACTTATTTACGTTTAGGTTTAAAAGAAGGTGTCCCCTCTTAATGAAACTAATGTTGCCGTGTGGCGCTCAAAATACGTAAAGTCAACCAATCAGAGTAGAGAGAGTGTAGTGACGTCACTATTCAAATGCGCAGAACCGTTGGTGGCTATTCCTCGTCTATTAGTATCATGCTTTCTTCTGACTTTTGCTCTAGCACCATTTGGATATCTGCTGTCTTCCTGTGACGTTCAACGGGAGCAAGTGTTAAGCTACTCGTTAATCGGTTTCCAAAACAGTGCAGCCTGTAACAATATTGTAGGAAGATATAATTTAGTATAAAAGTGAACCAAGAATGTCTAGTGCCAAGATGTTGAAAGTCGGAATATTGTGTCTCTGCTGGGCGGCCACACTAGCCTCTGGTAAGATATCCTTGCTGATAGATATGTACGTTATCACATATATTGCTTGTGCAGATACAATGGCAGAATGAACGAGTGCGTCCCGTGACAATGCATTATCGTTAAAATGCACATTCACCTTTCTTTCAAGCTGTAGGGAATTCTGGCACTTTAATTGCTCGGTTTAGAGGCAGATACGAGACCTGTGGAATATTTGCCACCATTAATCGTTATTTGCATTCCTTTGTCATTTTACGGATCGTTGTATTAATGCTGCAGCGACGTCATCTCTGTCAGAGATCTATCCCTTCCCGGAATTATTTCATACGTTGGCAAAAATCTCAGCATGACGAAATGTCACTGATAAGGTTCAGGGTTGTTTGACCTTTGTACTCATTTTGTAAATAGGGAAAGCTATCGATATAATTTTACTTTAGATAAAAATGATGCCGTTGAAAGTTCATGAAGATATACTGGTTTTATGCTCCACGTGTATTTTATGCAACGCCCCTTGGTGATGTGATTCATCTTTGTCGTTTTTCTATTTTCACCTTTCTTTAAGATATTATGCAAATCGAATATATTTGAATTTCATATCTTTTTACAAATATGCATATAAACATATAATGAACTTATTGTATGGATTAGTATATATGCTGTACAAATCGTATGAGTCTTCTACATTGTATAGTTTCTGTACATTGTCAGACGAGGAGCAGTTTAGTCTGGTTTTCTTCAGTAAACTTATTGAAGCTAGACAAGATTACTAATTCTTAGTGATCTATTGAGTCTAGTTCACTCCTGTATTATTGTGTGTCCAATGATTAAGAAGCGTTCAATGGTTAAGTTCTATTTGTGTTGCAATAATTCAGTTTGGATGAATGATCATTCTAATAGTTCATTATTGACTACTTTTAAAGTTAAATATTAGAAATATTTTATGTTTATGAAAAATGCAGTATGATGTTAGACATTGTTACTGATATTATTAGATTTTTATAAACAGAAGTTATTTTAATTTTTGTCTTTATTGTTCAACAGAAGTTCACAATGTGCCTGGAATGAAGGATATTGTGCCTGTAACAATTACTACAACCACTACTGCTGCTAATACCTCAACAACTCCTATACCACAAACTTCTACGACTCCTGCACCAAAAACTTCTACGACTCCTGCACCACAAACTACTACGACTCCTGCACCTCAAACTACTACGACTCCTGCACCACAAACTACTACGACTCCTGCACCACAAACTACTACGACTCCTGCACCACAAACTACGACGACTCCTGTACCACAAACTACTACAACTCCTGTACCACAAACTTCTACGACTCCTGCACCTGTACCAGCACCAACTGCTGGTATGTGGACTGTTAATGGAACAAACGCAACGTGTATCGTCATAGAAATGGCTGTGCAGTTTAATATCTCTTATACAACCAAAGATCAAAATGTAAGGCTGAACTCAATTATGATATTTACTCACTGTTACTATAAACATTTCATAAAAATTTTTCATTAAGGATTAAGAAACAATTACATATGTATTACTAATAAGTTCTTGTTGCTTAGGAAACTTATCAAGAGGTAGATCTTCCTGCTGATAACAAGACTGTGGCCACTGGTGTTTGCGGAAGTCTTGAGCAAAACTTGACCCTATGGTGGAACACGTCTAAAACCGTGAACAATAGTCTGACCTTGCATTTCGTTCAAAATAGCACAACGAAACAATATTCTCTTCATCACCTCGAGGTGATATTAGATTCTCAAAATTTCCCCAACATTGCTAACGGTAAGTACAATAAACAAAGCGGAAAAATCACGCTGAACAAAGAACAGTTTTCATACATCACAAAGTAATAACAAAAATTATCGTTAAAAAAAAAAGAATCATAAATAATTATGAAGTTCATTTGACGCTAATTAACGCGATATGCGAATGATAATCTTATGAGTCATTGAATTTTCTGCATCATGAGATGTATAATTTACTGTATGCACCCAGAGAGTATTGTAATAAACCAATAATCTCCAAGATTGCATTTTTGGATAGCATGGAAATCCAATCCATGCCTTGAAGGAACCAATAATATTAACAGTGAAAAAATTTAAACCTACGACCTAGTAACACGCATGATATTCTGAAGAAAATGAAAGTGTCAGCATTTCCCTAGTTTTTTTTTTAATCATTCTTCTCTCTAACCATATGTTTAGTTATTGCAACTACTACGTCTTAGGGATATTTCTATACTGTTCATGATCCTTACGAATATATAACAAATTAACGATATCCATAAGTACTATGATTTTCTTTTTTCTTTCTTTTTTTATTTACAGACACTCCCGTCAAACTGGTTCACGAGCCACACCAATTCAGCACTTCTTTGAGCAATTCCTACAGATGTCTCAAGATTCAAACTCTTAATCTCACTACTGAAGGACACAATGAAACTGTAGGATTCCTGAAAGTCGATGATCTGCAATTCCAAGCCTTCCGTGGAGATAACAGCACCACCTTTGGTTTCGGTAATCAATGCATGTGTTTCCACCATGCAGGGTTGAAATAGACTTAGCCAATCAAATTATTTTATTCCGCTGAAATATTGTTTTAAATTGGTTGACTCTGTTTCAACCATACACTGTGGAAACGTACAATGATAATATTACTTAAGAATCCAATGAAGTTAACATTGCATATTGGCTATTTTATTAAACATTAATATTCTTGTTTTCTATTTTTAGCCGAAGACTGCGCATTCGATACCCCAGACATTGTACCAATTGCCGTAGGCTGCGCACTGGCGGTTCTAGTTGTAATTGTTCTGGTTGCCTATCTGGTGGGTCGTAGACGTAACCAGGCACGTGGCTACCTTAGCATGTAATCTGGAAAAAGCCCAGGTTTTCTATTATTATATTACAATATGCCCTCTACTGTACGAATTTTTTCGTGTTTATCAACAAGTCTTTGCTACACTATGAATAATCTGTCCCTCATGCGTTTCGCACGTTGTTCGACTCTGCCGCGGACGTTCTTTTCATGTATCGACAATTTTTACATCAGAAGCTATAACGAAAGTAAAGGAAAAAGGAAATGTCGTTCCAGCGAAGCCACTCAAGTTTCAATGGAATAACAGGAATAGCTTGGCTTGGCTCAAGCCTCACAGAAGAAAAAATTACAATAAGTGTACTAATGAAATTGCTAAAAAAAAAACAGTGTAGCTATCAGTTCTTAAGTAACAAGAATCTCTTTTTAATTCAATGAGAAATTATTTAAAAACTAAGGACTCCCGCGGAGAACGTTCATTGTGCTTTATTCGTGGTATAACTTTTATAGTTTGTCTTTTACATTTTCTTTCTAAGAAGAGCGTTCGAAGTAGTGTGCAACATTATGTATGCATTCACAGTACGTAAATTTATTACTCTGTATCACTGAATAGAGTTACGTGTTATGCGTAGATATGCGTGAAAACATTTTTTTCTTTTTCTCTCTCAGCTAAATTCGACGCTTCGAGTGTTGTGGTTCGTTGTTGGGAAGCAGCGCGAGGTGAAAAAAAAAATACATACAGGGTGGAGCATTTATAATGACCAGGTCGATTTTTTCCGAAATGAAATGAAACTTGGCCTTCGAATTAACTTAACGCCAGGAAGAAATTCAATAACATAATCTTTGGTCCGCCTTCAAATCGAAAGATTCGAAATCGGCTTCGTTTCCGAAAAATCAACCTGGTCACTATAAATGCTCCAGCTTGTATATATTATGTACAATTATCGTAAAGGAGGATTATGCCAGTGAAACCAAAAGTGCGAGATCAGAACTTCACTTGGCATGGGACTTATCCTTTAATCTTACGTAATGCTCTGTTTTATTTTCTTTTTGTTTTCATTTAATAAGTCCATCACTTCCTTTGTTTCGTGCTGTTTCGCGTGCGAGCCTCGCAAGACTGAGTAAATGGAAGTCATTGTGGGTCGAGTATATGGTAGATAAAAGCCTTTTTGAAAAAGAAACAAAGTTGTATATAATATAAAAGAAGTACTAATTTTTGGATTACACACCTGTCTTGTTTAAACAGGTGCTGAGGCATAAATAAAGATACATATTATAAGAACAGATAATTTGTGTCATTGATACCAACGTAGAGTCTGGAGAGTTTGTATAAATATATCCTATTCCAGCCTCTCAATTGATATCCTGTTTCTTTTTTCTTGATTCAGTTACAAAACAAGTATTTTAAATATCTCTCTGATAAAGAGTCTGCAAGAGGGATGCCATCGAGAGAAGGGAATTCCAAGTAATGCTCAACTAATTATACTTGGTGAATTCAAAGAGGCACAATATTTTCATAAATGCAGAAAATGTCAAAGGATCATTGATTTGTTTGTCATCAGTTACGTAAGAACGAGTATACCTTCACGTAGCGCTGATATTCTTATTTTAGCGTATGATCACCTGTTTGGTTTATTATTTTAATTATCTTACTGCGAATGATATTCAAGCAACTGAAACCATTTTTAGGTATTCTTCGTGAAACAGCTGTGTGTCATGCTGATCGATAGTGTAAAATATTTCAAAGAATAATCCAAAAATATATGTTTAAATAAGTATATGTATATAAGTAACATCCGCAATATATATATATATACATATGCATACATATATGCATAAAGCAAGGCACTAGTGTCCCGAGTATGCGCTGGATGCATTGATGAGCCACGAAGACGTCGTCGAGGAAAACTGGGTTTTCTCGACGAAGGAATAAAGAAGGTAACAACCTGAATGATTGTAAGTAGACGTTCATGCTTGGGATGTATTCGGATTCTGCTGTTCTTTTTTGTATTAACCTGAAAGTGATATGATAATTTAATTAGTTGTAGTGTTGATCTTAGGAAAAAATGTCACTTTGAATTTTTTGTCATATTAGGAAAAAATTGTACTATGGCAGGATTATAATTAGATCTGTATTTATTACTTTTTTATTGTTAGATGATTGCGCTTTTGGTTTCATCTAATCTTCAGGTGGGATATATAATATCATTAAACTGCTATTAAGGAGTTAAGAGATTTATTTTATCTTATTTTGTGTGTAAGATATTGCACTTTGATTTGGTTTCAGGCTCAGGGTGCTGTAAACTTATTGGACAATGTTTGAATGGGCTTATAGTGGTGTAAACAGTTCGATCCCACGCAATGTTGGACCGGACTGTGCTTATTACTTGTCACCAAGTCGGAAAATCCTGGAAACTATCTTTGTAACAATATTTATTGTCGTTACTGGTACCTGGGCTCTCCGGCGCATCAGCATACCTAAATCTGTTCAGATTGATCATGATCGAGTTGGGAGAAGATTTTTACTATTCTTTATGTCGCTAATACTTGGGATGGAAATTGGTTTCAAGTTTAACAGCAGGACTGTGATTTATTTATTAAATCCTTGCCATGTTATTACTGCGGTTCAATTGTATCTGCTTAGTGCCAAACCAAGCAGGTTTGTCACCGCACTCTTTAGGATACATTTAAATTTTATGAATGGACCTGTACTTGCTTACATGTTTCCTGAAACAGAATCTCGACAGGTAATGAGCTGTGAAACTATTATAATATTGTGCTAAATACTAATACCTTGATCATTACAGATTTTTGCAGACAAAGCTATGTACTATATCCAACATGGATTGATGGTTGTTATACCATATTATTTATTTAGGCTTGGAGGTAATTGGTCTCTTTTTTAAACAATAGAACTACCCTGACAGTTTTACATTTAAAATCATGACACACATTAAAAACTATATTATCCAATGCTTCTTGCAGGTGTCTATAATGTTGAGCCTCTGCGGGATCTAAGCTGGTGTGTTCTCAGCTATGGAATTAATCTTGCTTATCATTTCCTAGTACTCCAAGCTTTTGCTTTGGTAAGTAATACTAACTTTAAAAAACCAATAAGTATCCTGACAAATGCAAATTTTTGTTACAGCCTGTACAAGTCAATCTTAGTCACATGCTATGTCCAGCAGTCCTAGATCCCTTTGAGGGTCCAAATTATCGTTTATGGGCTTTCGTGCACCAGTCTTTGCTCTGCCCTTTCCTGTGCAAACTCGTCTCTTATTCCGCTGACTTTTTTATCACAAAATTTCCTCTGACACGAGTTAAATCGTCGTTGGAACTTCCAATTCCACGAGAAATCACCAAGAACGATCAGCAAGAGTCAGCTGACATTGACAATGCTCGTACGCATGTTGATTAATACGAAATTATTCAACGTATTTAGCGAAAAGTCTCTAGATTGAAACAAAATTAAATTGATTAATCTAATAGATGAAACCTCATTAGATTTCGGTTTGCTACTCTTGCCTCAGGAGCAACGAATACTAGTCACTAGCGAAATTTGCACTTTACACTCTCAAGTACTTATTCTAATGGACGAGTTATGAAAATGCACGTGTCCGGTGAATGTAATGAATCAAAAGAACAAATTAAAGAAATTAAGCACTGTTAGTAACTTAAGATTATTGTAATAAAGTTGGAAGTTTAATAGGAACTTAGAGGATAGATAGAACTGCAATTGCGATAAGTTCGATGGCTCCGTTCTTTACTAGACTTACGTTTCAATTAGTTATTGTTTAAAAACAACGATTTATTTACAGATGGCCATACATTCGTTCCAAAACGATAAAATATCCTCGTTTCTTTCTTAACTTTTCGCTTTTAAATATTCTTCTGC
>JARQSV010000150.1:170631-197175 GCA_030142285.1 Calameuta idolon
ATGGCCATACATTCGTTCCAAAACGATAAAATATCCTCGTTTCTTTCTTAACTTTTCGCTTTTAAATATTCTTCTGCGGGTGCACCGTGTCTTTGAAAAAAATGAAAACAACCTTTGCACAGAATTGCAAAATGGAAGGGTGTCAAATGCGCGATATTTAACCTTATCGAAATAATTGAAGTTACTGTCGATTTGATTGATTATTTTCGAACGAACGAAAAGCCATCTCGTCTCGTAGTTTCTCGTTATTGTACGAGGGTAAAGGTTTATTTCTCAAACATTCTCGCAATCGCTATGTACACAATTCTGTACAAAAGTTTAGAAAAAATAATGCGACAAGATCCTACTTACGATAATAAATACAATTTACGATATATCGTTAATATAATATAAATATGTACATTAAAAGTGTTCTCGCTACCGCCGTTACTTCATTTTTAAATTATATGACTCGTGCGTACAGCACACATACCACGCATATCCAATATTCTCATTCATAATTCTGAGTCACACTATACACGCGCATCTGGTGCTGTTCAATTCTGATCATGTAAAAAATTGATAATGTATAAATTACTCAATGTACAGTGCTCGTTAATCTACAAGAAGAAGAAACTAGTAATCTCGTTAAGAAGAAACAAGCAAATATCGCTGCATATTGTATCCTTCTTTTTCATTAATTTTCTCATATCCTTCTCGTATTAGCAGGAACCGATTTAGGGTGAGTTAATTAAAATTTTCCTTGAGCATAAAGGTGAAAATGAAAGCTATTATTTTGTTTCCCTCCTGTGTGCGAGCAAGTAGTGGATCCTTAACGAAAGGAACGTCGCTTTACTCGCAAGATAAGCATTCCTTCTATATCTTCGAAGAACTTACAGCTATGTCGGACTTGGACTATGTACAATTTGATCGAGGCAATTATTTAAGTAACTAAAGCGACCAACGCGCGTTTCCGTCCAGGGAAGATCGTCGCCAATGGTCGATGTGGAAATTTTACATAGTAAAATTATACAGTACGTAGTTTTGCGCTCGTACCATTTTCTTAGTACTCGTTATGTACTTGGTAATTATGCTCCTTGGGGATGCCGTTCCACCAACGGTCTGGAATCGTTAGCCATCCAAAGGAGGCCCTAGGTACACCATCGAAACTTCAGTGTTTCCGTACACTGCAGAAACTGATGGATATAATCTTTTGTCTGGTAACCCTGATAATAAAATGATATTAGAAACTTGAAGTTTATTGCCAATGGATAGGTATGTGATTATATTTACCTCGGAATGCAACACCTAAAAACTCATAGTTTTTTTCAAATGACAAGGTATTGTCATCACAATCAAGTATTACCCTGATTCTTTCTCCAACCTAGAAGTTTATACCAATAGAAATGGTTTCAGTCACTGGTGCATCTTTATGAATTCTATCATGAGAAAAGTCTTGCCTGATACTTGGGTGCATTATTGAGCAAGGGATAATTCCCTTGTGCATCACCATTATGTAGTAAATGGTTATCAACAAGATTCCAGCCCCAGGATTGTTCATCAGATCCAAGGAGTGCGACATAACCATGACATAATAATGGTGCTTCCTTGGTGGCAATTCCTATTACTGCAACTGTGCCTAACGGACCTTCCCAAATTACTTCCCACGTATGACGACCATGTCTGAATCCTATCTTTCCTCTAGAAGCATCTGTACTCTGTGCCACAGGGTTTCTAAAAAAATTTCAATAGTCATCATTCAAGTTAGCAAAGCGCCTATCCAAAACTACACACATAGGATATAAACAGGAAGGTGGTACAATGACTTTATAATAGAAACTGTCAAACTGACACACCTTTCTCTTTTTTTCTAACAGAAACTACTTTCGAAATATTGTCCACGTATAAAATATAGCATACTTTATAAACCGTTCCAAAATATTAAACGTAAAATAAGAATTATTAACGATACGACGATTTACAGCAAGTTTTTGACAGCTCACTTTGACACTATCAGTTTCGGAGCAACGAAGCTTTTAATATATAACTTAACGAATACCTATGCAAGGTGAATCCATTGGGCTTGATGTAAATATTGCGGGAACAATCATTAGGATTCCAAGCATGATAAAAAGCCCGAAGTTTGGCTTTATAAGTCGGCACCGAGGATAGTAAATCTGAACTGAGTGCCTCTTGAGCGAGTTTTCTTATGCAGTGCATCCGCCATACGTCATTATTTTCATCATTGAGAAATCTATACCAGTTCTTACACACCAACGAACAGTTTCTCAACGCATGAAGGTCCAGGTACGAAAATATCACCTCTAAAACATGATCGGATACTCGGGATGCTATATCGTCCATTTTACCGGTCCTGTCTATTGCAAAGGCACAACGGACCGGAACTGAAACAGCGCATCATTGGACACATCTAGTTCATCGACTATAAAACAATCTAGATTAAATGCAACGAAATTCCATCCAGAGTTCCATCTAGCCAAAAAGCTCACTCGATCCTAGTGCCAAAATCGTACGAGCTTGTCCATTTTGAAATTCCCCAAAAAGTCACGTGTTGAAAACAAACAGATTCGAATGTATCCCGCTAGAGTACGCAGTATTCAACGAGAAACCATGGTGCAAGAAATAAGGAAGAGTAGGAAAGCGTCATGAGAATGGAGCAAGTAGGTTTATAGAGTTTATGATGTATTTTAAAAGAAAAACATGTTTTCTATTCATTTAAAAGTTTGAAAATCAAAGTATAGCTCCTTCGAGATCTTTAAATCGAGTGGAGATTGTAAATGACAAACTATTACTTGGTATTAATACGTCGCATATTCAGCTGACAGTTATACGACTCCTTGGTTTCTTATCTTGAAGTTGCTGCGTAGTTAACGTTTTTGGGTTTAATAGTTAGGTCCGTGCGATCCGTTGACAAGTTCGCAGTGTATATTCCGGACTGGATCGGAGCGGACCACGTGACTAGTGCGGGCCAATCAGCTGTTTAGCTTTGTCCTGCCGCCAAGCTCGTCTCCGCTCTATTTGCAGGAAAAAGCTGGATTTTCCCGTGGCTGTGCGTTGTCGTGAGAAAGTTCTAAAAAGCATGCTTACTGTATTTGGAAAGTGTAATCGGTCTAGTTTGATAATACATAAAGCGGCGTGATATCTTACGTGGCATTAATCGGTTATTTCGTGAGGAAACGTTGCCCTGCTGAAGTCGCCATTTTGGTGATACGTCGGCCCCGCACGAGCTACTGCCCTTATGATCTTTTTATTTTCCCGTGATTTTCCGTTGATCTACGGGACTCTTTTTCACGCCACATCGTACCCAAGGTATCAGTGATGACGCAGCAAAATAAAACGATGAATTTCCTCATACACGATGCCAACGGTAAGTCGAGCAAGTACGCGCGCCAACGCGAGGCATGTATGGCCGTCGTGTCGTAATGTTTCCTGGCTCTATTTAATGCCGCGCTATACGTATTTCATACCTTTCAGCAGGCCATCAATTCGTTTTGGGATTTATGCTGAATTTCCTGATGAATTACCCAACCCAAAATACTTCCTGCTCGTCCATACGGGATCCTGGACCGCCCTTAGAAAATTCCTTGAAATCCTCTGGCAATGAGAAAACGTGCTTCCATTCAATGTATTATTTCCCGGTGTAATCAGTAGCTTTTGACTTGCAATTATATCATTTCACATGCTCTGTTTTTAACTTGTTATCACTGAAACCAGACAACTTTGTTCTGTAAGCATGAGAAAACTTATGCTAGCATTATGTGCTCTGTTACTCAATATTCAGTATCCTAAATTTATTCTGATCAATAGGTTAGAGATAAAAATTTATGTTAAATACAGCACCAGGCTGTTTCTTTACATTTACATTGTAATATTGTTCCATTTTTCATAAGAAATATAATGTGGTTTTTAGCTGTGTATCTTTCTTCATTGTTGAGTCATCAAGACTGATTCAATAATGGTAGTCTCTACCTTTCTTTCTTGCATTGATATAAAATTCTAATTTACTACCAGGTCTATTGACCTTTGTACCATATATATTGTAAATATAGAACATAAATAATTATATAGTTCCTTCTACTAGTCATTTACAAATCTTATTGTATGGTATAATAAGCTTTGGCTCAGTCTATTTATCTTCTCCAGGACATCCACAAGTGATCAAAGTCGTGCAGAGCACGCCTAATAAAACACTTGGTGGATTAGTTGGTACCACAAACACAAGTAACCTCAAGGTTTTCAAGAGTCCTGGTCAAGACTCTCAGGTATGTAGTTATCTTGTACTATCATGTACCTATACTGTTCAGTGTTACTTTTTTCAATACAATAATTTATGCAATTGATTTACACAATCTATAATTGTTTTATCCAGATCTTATCATCTGGTACACAAGTCCTTAGGACTATCAGTTTACAAACTCCTTCCATTCCTGGCCAACGTGAGTATCTTTTGTACAAGAAGCCTTGAGTCCAATAATAGATTTCTACAGAAATTTATATTTCACAGGGTTGGTTACAATACCACTACAAAATGCAAAGATGCCTACTGTTAAACCAGGGGAATCAGTGATGACAAAAACTATACAATTATCATCAGCTCAAATGGTGAATTAAACAAATGCATTGTTTGTAAATGAATCAGAAATGTTTCTGGGAATAAGCCTTGAGTGTTATTTAAAATTTTGTAGAGTGACATAAAGCAGGCTATAGTGTCACAACAGCAACAGCAGCAACAAACTGGCAGTCAGCAAGTTATCAAAGATTCGACTGGAAAGACATTCATCAGTCCCATATTAGATCACACTGGCTCTAGAAAACGTCAGGATACAGAGAGTGGAGATTTTGTCCCAGAGTAATACTAATTTTCTATAACTAAAAAGAGTAAGTATAATTTTAACTGAATACAAATTTCATTTGAAATTTTTTAGCAAACGAAGGAAAACAGAAAAGGTTGGAAAAGGTCTGAGACACTTCTCTATGAAAGTATGCGAGAAAGTTAAGAAAAAAGGTACAACGTCTTATAACGAGGTAGCCGACGAACTCGTCGGTGAATTCACAAATCCGGCTCACATAAACTCCTTGACAGATCAGGTTTGAAATAAAACATACAATTACGTTCCATATAAAAAAATCTACAGAGATTACGATAAGCCCTTCTTCCATTGTTATTGGAATATTCTTTTTTATGTTATAGCAATATGATCAAAAGAATATTAGAAGACGCGTCTATGATGCACTCAATGTTCTCATGGCAATGAACATCATCTCCAAAGAGAAGAAAGAAATCAGATGGTTAGGGCTACCGACAAATTCACTTCAAGAGTGTCTCGCTTTGGAGAAGGACAAGAAGAAGAAAATCGAAAAGATCAAAGCAAAGACGCAGCATCTACATCAATTAATTCTTCAACACATCTCCTTCAAGAACCTCGTTGAGCGAAATCGCTATAACGAAAGTTTCGAGGGTCCACCCAAGCCAAACTCAGCAATACAGTTGCCTTTCCTCATAGTCAACACCGGCAAAAAGACTGTCATAGACTGCAGCATTTCGAACGACAAGTAAAACAAAAATACTCTAACTCTACGCATATCTCATTAATTTAAATTAAAATGAAAATTTAATGCTAATATCTATTACTTTCAGAACCGAGTACCTGTTTAACTTTAACGATAAGTTCGAAATCCACGACGACATAGAAGTTCTAAAACGCATGGGTCTGGCTTTTGGTAAGTTTTATCATCACTCGTATGAAGAGTCTCTATCCAACAACAGTTACCCTTGACAAACCTCTTCTGTAGGTTTGGAGAAAGGAGAGTGCTGCGAAGAGGATTTACGAAAAGCAAAATCAATGGTGCCCAAATCTCTTGAGAAATACGTAGAACGTAAGTAAATCATTGCTTTACACACAGAACAGTCGTTTCTAGTATGAGACAAGTTGTAGATAAATAAGTATACTATAATCGAAATGGTTCAGCAATGAGGTTTACTGCATCCCATAAAATAATTACTGTAGCTGTAAAATGGCAGAACATTTTACTTTCATCTAGTTTTGGATCTTTGCAAATCCCCTACGAAGGTAGTGATCATATATATTTTCATAGAACTCGCGTCTGGCGATCTGGAAAAATTTATACCAGTGACCATTCCCGGACCGAGTACTTCGATGGACGAGTTGGAAATCAAATTGGAAGGTTCCGGTTCACGGCCGCCGTCCTCGTCGCACACATCCTTATCGGAAGATCCTCTCTCGCCACCCTCTCAGTACTATTCCGAGGAAGAGGACGAGGACGAGGAGAGTGACCAGGACGATCAGGTCGATAGTGATCTTGAAGTCAACTAGCATCCAGGTGGTGCTCGAGGCGACGTTGTATCCTGGCGAAATTCTCGCGAGGAGTTGGTCTTCTACTAGGAATTAATCCGGTAGGATCCGAGGACCGAGAGCGATACGGATTGAAGAGACACGGGAGAGAATGAGCCACGAAGTATAGCGTAAGAAGACAAGCAACATAAAGATTGAGTGAATTGCGTAAGAGAAAATGAAACGGAATTTACACACAAAGAAAATAGTATGACAAGGAGGAGGGGAATGAAAAGTAAATTTGAAATCATCTATTTCACTGGAGGAATGAATTTAAAAAAAAAAACCGCGGACGTGCAGAGTGACTGAAACTCGGTGCTAATTTTAATCGTGCATCGTCTCACTGGTTTCTACGGCTAGTACGTATGTATCATAAAGAATTATCTTTAATCTTATTACGCATTACCTACCAGTACGTGTATAAAAAAAAATATTAACTACTACTACTCATTTTTCTTATGGCACATTTATAAACGATTTCATTGTACTATTCTCTGGTACGACGCGGGTGGGACACGATATCACTACCTGTTGGGGACGCGTGTTCTCTGCTCGAACCTGGAGGTTTAAATAAATTGTAATACCATTATCATGAGAATGTTGGATTTCGATTGTGCGTACACGTAGACGTGCAGCGGACAAGGCCATTTACAAGATACTTTTAGTACGTCGATTTTGTTTACGTATACGTGTACGTAAGCGCCTGTCTATGAGATAAGAGCGTATAACTTTGTGCGTTATATGCAGAGAAAATAAAAACTGAGAAAAACATATGAGAGTGTATAGTTTATTTTGATATTACTTCTTCTAGCATTTACTTATACGCGATCGTTACAACTTTATACATACAATCTCGGTTCCTTATATTCAATCCAAGTCATCGTCATCGTAAAGATCGTCGAAATCTGAAAGATTTTTTGATACGATTTAATTCGTTTTTGAGGTTATGTTTTAAGGTTGATGTTTACCGTTAAAAAATTCAGCGTGCACAGCTTTCTCGTTCGCGGCTAGGTCCATTAAGAGTCCACTGGATCCCCCTGCCTGAAGAATAAGCATTTTAAAAGTGCCATGTAGGACGGAAACGTAATGTTTTCCTTTTATAATACATAAGTGGATTTCAACTGTTTTGTTACCTCCTCGAGATCCATATACGGTCCAGCTCCTTCTGGGAACATTTCGTCAGCCACGAGAGTAGGCTTCATTGTAATTGCCTTTTTTGTAATTAATTATCTAGAAAGATAGGTCGTTGACTAACGACGAATAACTTTGACAGAAACTCCAAAAATGCTGTTGTAAGATTGTTACAAAACACAAATGACAGCTGACTTATTTGCCTTTATTTACGAGTTGATGTATAAGGCTTAAGATGGCGCTGTAAGCAACAACCACACCAGTTGGTATGTTACCGACCGAAAAATTTCGTCGATAACCAAGTTATTTTTTGTGCAAAAAAAGCACAATGGCGCTGGCGCACTAGAAGTAAGTAGAATGTAATAATTGGCGTGTTTGGAAATTTTGTATTAAGAAAATTATATAATAATATCTCACATTTAGCCTCAAATTCGGTAAAAGTCAAGGATCCAAATAAATAGTCAGTCGTCAGTATAATAAATGAACATTTAAAACTTGCAGGTACTACTTGCTACGCGTAATAGCAGCATATTTATTTTTTATACGAAAAAAAAGGGGAACATACAAATTGTACATGTTGCTTTGCAGACTGGCTCACTAATAATAACTCCTCGCTTACGATAAAGGTTAGTATAATATAAATAAACTAAAATAATCGCGATGATTAGAATGTCCTTATAAAGTACAATTACGGTGCAGCTTGACCGTCTATTTGAAATTTTCCATAGTCTTCTTAAAGGCGAATACCAGGATTTCGTGATGCGACAAAGTTCAAAAGTTCGTCGCTGTCCTCGCATACGAATGGCTTGACGTGATGGCAGGCAACGTCGTGCCACTTGATTCCATCGTTGTAAAAATTGTTAAGAATCGAGAGGCAAGACTCGTCGTTACCCTGTGGATAAAAAAAATGGCATATAGAAACTCCTAGGTGAAAGTACGCATCCATCCTATATATATATATATACACATAAATTACTATTTCAAAAGGGTGAAATGATCTTTTCGAATGATGAAATTATTCTCGCCTTCACTTCGTTACGTCGCAACTATAATTTTCAATAATTCTCACCTGAGCAGCTTCCCTGTTGTCAGGTTGTGGTTGTCCATAGCCACCGGTATTGCTCCAGTCGCCAGAATTGCGCTGAGTCGTGGGACCAATTTTAGCACCGGAACCTGACCAGAACCATCCGTTTACATTTTGCGGCTGAAGATCCGGACGGTCGCACCCATTGAAGTTGCACTTGCGACCGGAAGTCCAGATGTACTTGACATTTCCTAAAGTCAACCGATGAGACAATAGTCAAATTAGCATGATGAAAATTTACGAACGAAATTTTTGGTTAGCTTTTAAAACTTAGTCTTCTTGCCTGTGTAAACAAAGTTTCTTAATTGCGCACATTTTATTATTACACCGTGAGAAATGAGAGGCGTTGAAATTAGATTATTTCTTGGCTGAAGATGGAAAAAAATGAGTAATTTCGAGGCGAGAATTATATTTTCGTAATCGCCACAACAATGCTGGCACTTTCGCAATTTCCGTGAACCTACTGCGAATGGGGTCGTAATTGGTCATTACTATATATACGTATAAGTAATTACTGCACATGTACCGAAACGCATAATCCATTAACGTGCTTTTACTGTACCGAACAGCGACTATATTGTTTCTTATCTTTTTTTTTTAGTTTGACCATGTTACCTGAGAGAAAGTCAGTTCGACTCTACAGAGATGAGAATAGGATTCATCAATGGACCTTTTATACCTCGAATCATTAAATGCTCGTCTTTGAGATTAATTTTTGCACTCTTATCTCTCGCTGAGATTTTTTTTTAATCCTCTTAGGATCATCTTACCGCGAGCGATTCTCTGCTTAATGAAATCATTCTCCTGTGGAGTTTCCAACGAAACGGCGTCCATGCAGTGACGACGACAAATGTTACGGGCGTCCAACCAGTCGACCTCCAAGCTCCTCGTTGGCTGATGTTCCCAACTGAAGAAGTACGAATGGGCTACACCACGAGCATCCCTGTAGGTCGAATGACGTACTCCTAAAATGCAAAAAAATGGCATTGAATGTTATCGACTATAATAAGAAATTTTTTCCTATTTTTTTTAGATTTATGCTAATTTTATTAATACTTACGGTTGGCGCAGCTTCGTGGATCCGGTAGGGCAAGACGACGCTGCGCGCTGACGGCGACAATGCCGAAAAACAAGAGATAAATGGCCCTCATCTCTTACTGCGGAAAGGAAAAAAAAAGATGGTTAATAATATCTTGTATAAATATTGATTCTTATTTATTTCAAGCCTTTCAAGGATCTTTTAGCAATGGTCACTTGTATTCACGCTTACTAATTATTATTCATTGAGAAATATTCGTAATCGAAAATCTACATGGTTTCAGATGATTATCGCTTGAGTGGATGCTTTTGTCAATGACCAGGTCAACAATCTATACCTTGATCTTAATTGTTCGAAAGATGCAAAGCAAAGCTGGTCATCTCATGTATTAAATGAGCCACTCACTTTCCAATCCTCAAGGATCCTCACAATTATAATTCCCTTTGCCAATAACACATAGCGTAAGTAATATTATAGATGAGTAGGTATTTCTTAAAAATATTATATAATACCCTATAGTTAAAAAAAGAGAATTATAAGCGAAGCACATTGTCAAACCTTGAAACGTCTTTACTGCTTCATTGACGTCCTGTACTAGAATTTTTAAATTGATAATTGGATAAGTGAAATCGTATGACTGCATATAAGGCGTCGATTGATTATGGTTTGAGAAACAATTAGTATCTAGGGAATTTCTCTTTGGTATATTACACGTACTTTAATACAATGGACGAGTTAAAATTTATTTTAGAATGTCGAGATGTACTTTCTTTCGTCTTCCACAGCAAGAGTATCAATCTTTACGGGATTACTGTTATTTTCCCTTGGATGTAATAGTCTTTTTAATCTTTTAGAGTCTTCCTAGATCTCTTCTGCATGCTTTAGTAATTCAGTAGCAGATAATAATTTGCACTGAGATTGATTGCCCTATATACATCCAGAAACACGATACAGCATCCTGGACCTATGGAATACCAAGTGAAAGCAACGATTCCATTTAAGAAAAAAAAAAAGATTCATCATTGCCATGATGATTGTTAAACCTTGCTAATAGTCATCGAGGAGAACTCAAAAGACTCGATCAATTTGGATTTACCATTATGAGTAAGAAACACGAATACAAGGATTGTCACTGTCCTAAAAATACCATCAGGTACTACACAGTCATTTGAATATTTAAATCTATTAGTTTTTATATTTTTCTTTAACGAAATACCTACAGATTCCTGAAAACAAGTTCCCGAATCCTCCTGAAATTTAACCTCTGTCTGACATCCAAATCAGATATACCTGAACGCGCCAGCCTGTAATATACATACATACATGCATGCATTCAGGAGTTTGTTTGACGTGCAAAATTTTATAATGGCCACCCAACAGCAATCCGTGAGATGAAATATAAGTACAGAAAGATCTGGATTACGGTATTGCGCTTCGCGTTCCTATAGTCAAAGCCTAACGGATCCTGAGCATCGTGGTACGAGCAAGTAAGACGAGACAATGCCGTTCCCGGCTTGGCTTGCTGACTTGCTGGCCCAGTTCTCTCTTCTTGCCCGGATATATATCGATCCCATATTGGTACAAGAGGATTTCGACAATGCTTACTGTACGAATTGGGACATAAAATCCAGTTACCCCAGTACCGACCATATACAGCAAGTAAGTGGACAAGTAAACGTGATCACACAATTTTTATGTAACAACCAAATGGATTTTACCGACTCACACATACTCAGCAATGCTAGGTTGATCTAACTGACGCCGAGAAAAATGAAAAGCAAAAAAAGTTGCACCACAGGAAGAGCAAGGGAAAACTGCAGCACGCATAATCCTATAGAAAGTCATGGATACACAGCAGGTGTCTCTTGCGTCATATAAAGTACTGAATAAAGGTTGGTAAACGTTGACAAAATTTCTCCTTTGAATTAAATAACAAACCTAATTCGTGTTACTGGACAGAATATATTATCTACCAAGCAAACTGTATCATCCGTGAAAAGTTCCTGGTGTCCGGGAAATCGTACCGCATTTATATTCTACGGATGACTTCACAAGCTAACGCGTCCGAGCCAATGCTAATGAATACGGAGCCATCCTACTTTGTGAGTTAAAGTTAAAAGACTCGACAATAACGTTGGACTCTCTCTTGTGCTACAGGATCAAGTTTCGTTCCCCATTGAACCTTTAATGTAGATAGACATTTGTGCCTCTAACATATTGGGCACATATCATGGATTTTGGTACCTCTTATACCTCGAACGTATAGTATGCATACGTAGAGATACAATATGTTACACGTAGTGCATGCCGCTAAGGAGTCTGTGTTCCCGACGTGTTTATGTCTGTATATATATAATTTGAGATAGTCCGTGGTAGCAGCAGACAGAAGTAGTCAGGTTGGCGCACAGTCAAACAGGTTGGTAGGTAGGTAGGTAGGTAGATAGCGTGGGGAACAAGTAGAGAGCCCAGTGACCCTCGACGATGTCTTCGTCGAAGCATTCAGGAATGTCTGGCGACCTACCATACCATAACTCTACCATTTCAACCAAAGTGTCTCCCACTTTGGTGTCACCTGGGGAATTCTTCTGTCTCTGTCTCTCTCTCTCTCTCTCTTGGTTCTCAATTACAAAGCTCTGGCACCCGTTCAGGAAACATGCCAGCAACCGTAACCACCGGTTAATTGACTTTTTATTTATTCTACTCCATGACCATTAAGACCATTGGTGTTTGTGGATCTCTTGCATATATGCTTATATATGACTTATTAAAATTGTCTACAGTGTGGCTTCTTTACTTTTTGACCGTGCTCTTTACTTATATCAGGTCTTGTGCTCTAATGTGAGAGTATTCCTAACTGGAGAAAATTATTCATAAATAATTTGTGTCTACTGCTAGATAATCTTTAAATGGTGAAAATATGTAGGTTCGATTACTTAGTTTAATTATAACGTAGGTGATTGATTCACCGCATTTTGGCTCTACGGTCGTTAACTATTGAGTCTCTCTGTGCTACTTCTGTCTAGTGGTGCCACGTTCATTCATATATAAATGTAATAACGTATTATTATACAAAAGGTAGTATTTATGTCAGACGTAGAGGAAAGTTATACGTCCTCGACTCTCTGGATGTATTGTGCTGGCAGTGAGGCCGCCAAATATCGCCTGAGGTCATTAATCGAATTTTCGAAGCGATACCGTTACTCGTACCGGTAAAAGATTCTTGTAGAAATGAACCATAAGTAAAAAAGACCAAAAGAGAAAATAAGTTCGGTTTCCATGAGAGGGACGTGGAAGATGGCGAAAGAAGAATCAGGAGTACAGCAATTCAATGGATTCTTATGTGGCCGGAGAAGCCGTGAGAGAGACAAAGATAAAAGATGAACAAAAATAATTAAGTGCAAGACTCCTGTCTATGGAATATAAAAGAGATACAGTTTCGTCGAGCAAATGAGATGCTTCTGTGAAGTTTGTTCCCTGGTGGGAATAGTGCTGGGATTTTTAGTCTATTGACAATGGCACTCAACCTGGTGAGAAGATGCTGCGCTTAAGGAAACCTGGCAAAACAAACCGTTACTTGGCCGGCTTTATATTTCGTGGTGGCTGCAGATTCAATAACTGTTAAGTTTTTAATTTAATAGAATTAAAGCCATTTTTTTTAATCGTTATTCTTACATTAATTCATGCAAGTGTCAAAGCTTCAATTAAAAATTAATCGAATTAAACAACAGGCATGATATGAAAGTATAATAGAACATTTTTAATGACAGTCCCTAACTTGTATTATACATAACGTATACGCAGCAGCTATAGGTCCTTTTGAAAGGGTTTTATCAATGTTTACTACATGGTGTTTCACAACGTTCATAATTAAGGCTGCGTTAAGGAATTACAAAAGAGAGTTCAATGCTCCTTTAGTAAGTGCACGCAACTTGTTACTGGTGTTGTCATTAAGAGTCAGTGGCTCGTGAAAGTCTCTCTGGCAAAATCTCTATATGTTGTATGCAGATTTTGCCTTTTTTTTTCCCCTCAAATTTGTGAATACAGAACACTGATACTCAGACACTCACTTAACACTTTAATAAGTATTTGGTTTGATTGATCAAATTTAATTGTTGTATACAGGTACGTGTCAGGAGTATTTTCACAGAAGCTCGCGATAATCCTTGTATCTACACAGCTACGTAGTCGACTTACCTGACTCTTAGTGGATGTCCTGGTGAATTGGTCGTCGAATTGTGAATAGCCAGCAATGTCCACCTTACGAAGTGGAATTACAAAGATGGAATGAACTGTCGGTCGATCGTGATGAGCCGGTATATACTCGGCCCACATTCCCTGCTGCTACGAATAACCTAAATTACTCCCACCAGCTCCCTTCGGATCTTCTTCGAGGACTCGATGAGGATACTTATATATATATATGGGCGCGCGTATGTGTGTTTGTATGTTACTACCGTTTTACCAACACAGCATCGTCGTCCTCAGAACTCAGGGCTATGGATATACGTATATAGGTATATCTCACTATACTTGGGTAGTATCAGGATGGTTGGGATCGTTTCATTTGTTGGTTGCTCACCCAGGATGCCCCACCGACTGGTATATCTTTCATTTATTTGTTCTTCTTGTAAATCCCCTACTACTGGCTACTTCAATGGAATTTTGCAACGGCTATACTATCGTTCTTCTCTGCAACCGATTAAAACCGATGTTCTACGCTCGCTTTCCTTTCACTTGCAGCTTTCCCACGTGACGCGAATTTTTCCGGTGGACCGGTACGTACTTTCATCGTTTAGTGCGACCTGTACGCTTTTGGGAAGATTGCGGCTTATGGAAAGTTAGGGTATCCTGGGGAAAATTGTTGTGGTACTACGTGAGGCTGTATTTCATTGATTTAGTTGAACTCTAGTGAACGTATTTGTAGCGGATAGTGTTGTTTTTGTTGACTGGATTTTGTTGTATCACTGCTTTTTGTATTCAGGGGGAGTTGTCGGGAGACTTCATCCTTTTGAAATCTTCCCACTAATTAAATTGTGCGAAGCTGCTGCGCTCTGTATCGAATTTACTACACTTCTTTGGCGATTTAATCGCAGATAAGTTACCGACATGTGAAACAGTTGATTTTATTGCTATTTTTTATTAACTGTTGTTTCGCAATAATGTGTTTAATATGTTCTCATAGATGGACTGGACTTGGATACGAATCATGTGTATCTAATACTGCATAACCTTTTATATCAAGGTTGACAGTTGAGTGCCGTGAAAGCAAGTTTAATACAATAAAAATGGTAAAAAGAAGAACAGTTTGTTTGTTGACAAAGGACTTGGAATATCCAAGGATTCGAATATACCGTATACTGAATTTTTCTTTAAGACGAAGAATATATGATCTGTGTGGATCATAGGATTATATTATCTGTACAATATTTTTAGCATGGACGTGTCAAAGTTCGAACCACTGCCGAGCAGGAGGAAATCAAAAAAGTGGAGAGAGCGAAGAAGGTTGCAGAATACAAAGCTGGGATGAGTTTGGTTTTTCAGAAGGTGCCGTTATCCTTGTTACACATTGGGTCTAATTTATTCATTCTAACGGTACATATTATGTATTATTCATCTTTCAGAGAAGAGATAAGGTTTATGATGACGAGCTTCTTCTAGTCACTGAACGTATTGTTGTTAAGAATCCTGATATTTACACATTATGGAATATCAGGAGAGAGGCTTTTGATGCAAACGATTGGTAAATTTATTGTACTTAATTTCATTATTTAAAGGCTTTTATATTTTCTGTGATTTTGCTAAAGGAATGTTTTTTTTTTCTATTGGTTAACAGGAGCAACGAAGAACGTGAGACACGCTTGAAAAAAGATTTATCTCTGACTGAATGTTGTCTCAGAGAAAATCCTAAGTCTTATTATGTTTGGCATCATAGATGCTGGGTCATTGAGCGCTTATCTGAACCTGATTGGGAAACTGAATTGGCTCTTTGTGCCAAGTGTCTGAATTATGATGAGAGAAATTGTAAGTGATCATATACTATGATAAAAAGTGACAAGTCTATATATTTATTCCAATTTTTTTATAGTTCATTGCTGGGAATATAGATTATTTGTTGTACAAAAAGCTGGAATATCCGATGAGGAAGAGTTTAATTTCTCCACAGCGAAGATTTTAAACAATTTTTCCAATTATTCCTCTTGGCATTATAGAAGTAAAGTACTTTCTAAGATGTTTCCTGATAATACTGGAGCACTGCCTATTCAATCAGATAAACATAAAGAAGGTACCAAACAATTTATACAATGAGAGTACTGTCACTATGATTGTATCATTCATAACATGATCTTGTTATTTGATTTCTAGAACTTGACCTTGTTATGAATGCAACGTTTACGGATCCTAATGACTCAAGTGCATGGTTTTACCAAAGATGGCTTTTGGATAGTCGCAAAAGTATAAATAATCCAATTTGGAGGGCTCAGTTAACAAGTACTATGGCAACAGTGGTATTTCACAAAGATGTTGCAATCAATTCCTTAAATCTAAACCTACTTGTTGATGGTACCAATATTCCCTTAAACTGGGAGTCGCACAATAATGCAAAGTTTGCAAAAGTCTGGAGTACCCCTCCAAATGAAATCTTTATAAACTTAAACGACGACAGTAAAGTGGAATTGATTTTCAATGAAAACAATTATCCATTCCATTCAGTGGATGGAGAAACGTTCACATGTAAGATAAACATCGAGTCTCAAGAAAAGCACAATCTAAATCAACTGCAGGAACAACTAGAAAGCTATCAGCAATTGGTAGAGATGGAACCACATAACAAATGGGCCTTATTAACAGGAATATTCTTAATGAGAAACATCAATGACTCTAAATACTACAAAAATATTCTAGAAAATTTCACTGCCTTGAAAACCATTGATAAACTTCGTTTAAACTACTATGAAGATTTGCGTAAGTATTAATCATAGATCTTTTACCAAAACATCATTCGTAAGCTTAGTTAATATTATATCATTACAGGCAGCAAATATCTCATTGATTATATCTTACACAATACTTGGTTACAAGAGGATAAAACGAATGAGGCCATATGTTTAGACATGTCTAATCATAACTTAACGCTTTTGTGTAATGAACATTACTTCAGTTTCTACAGTGAAGTCAATTTATGCGGAAATAATTTGGGAAACTCGCTGCATCGTCTACACTCATTACAAAGATGCAAAAAGCTGTCATTGTCCTGTAACGGAATAAAATCCCTCGAACAATTTCCAACATTATTTAGTTTAAAGGTCTTGTCATTAAGGTATAACGAATTGTCCAGTGTGGATGAAATTCTTGAATTGGTGAAGCGTCACCGCTTAAACACCCTGGATATTCGTGAGAATCCTGTATGTATGATGGATGGTATTGTTCAGGTTATTTCTGAATTATCTCCTGACACTACAGTATTAACTGATTGATAACCAATGAATAAACGTTATTGCTGCGGGGAATCGTAATTATGTCAGTCTTGAATTTTCTTCTCTTTGGTAACAATTTTCCTAAGGTATTTTACTCTGCTGCGCCAGTCTTGTCTTTCAATGAATGCTTGGAATTCACGTAATCTACGCGCGCGTACAGAATACCTTATTGAAGTTGCTGAATCGATGGATTTTAGAACGCCAATTGCTCAAAGTGGTGAAGTGGCACGTATGGAGTCACGTTATAACCTGGAAATGACTGTCACGTCGCAATATTTTTCTAATTGACAATGTAAATCATTAAAATTTATAAGCCTGTACTGTGTTCGTTATTGACCCGTGTCGAAAATAATAGTACTGACATGAACATGAATAAAACTGAGAAATTGTTAGCGGCTAGAAAAAGGGTATAGTATTGCTCTTTGACATTTGAAGATGTGTATATAGAAGATATTATTTTTTATATTTGCTTACAGTTGAAGGAATTTCAACTCAATAGGAAGAATCATCACCAAGATGCTCCAGTGAAAGAGCAGAATGATTTACAAAAGGAAACACCGCCACTTGTACAGTTCATATATTCAATCTATTTCCTTGATCTAGTCTGCGCTCTGAAATGTCAAAAATGTTTTTGACATTCAATCTTTCGAATGTGAGGTTTATTAATGTTCTGTTTTGTTTCTGTAGATTGAAGATTCCTCAGTTGGTTGCTTGCATAATAATGGAACTGATGTACCCAGTCCGAGTAAAATAATTAAGAATCCTGAAACAAGGCCTGAAGAACCTCCAGTGCTATTTGATCATTTCATGAATGATCATGCTGAGGAGTTTTGTTCTGTTAATACTTCCAATGAAACAGTAGGTTCAGCCATTAATTACAAAGAAGAATATAACGTCAGCACTGAAGGGAGTTTGACATCACAAAGTAATGAAAATCACATGAATTTTGATTCTCTCCAAACTGAAAATGTGCTGCAAAACAGTGACCCCTTACAAAATACTGATAGTTCCCCTAATCTGGAATACTTTGAGAAAAATGTTAAAAGTTCCAGTACATTGGAACAGCCATTGAACCATTCTGCTTCGCTGCAAAAAGAACGACTTTTGCAAATGGCTTCAGCAGTGGCTGATGCCTTAGTTGATCACCCTGCCAATGATGAATCTGGCCATACGTCTGACTTGGAATATCAGAATCAATTTCTAGTTTCTAGTCTTCAAGAACAGAAAGAATTGGTTAATCGATTGCACATTCAAGTGGCTCAGTATGTAAGTAAATCATTTATTCTTCCTCATATCATTGATTCACTTCAATACTTGCATACATTATCCTCTAATTATGTACCTCGTGAATATTAAACCTATGCATTTCGACTATCAGAGTAGCAGAATTTCCGAACTGGAAGCGACTCTTGCAACTAAAGAAGCGGAATTTGAAGTGAAGCTTTTAAGGGAATTAAATCCACTAAAAGAACAGTTGCAAGTTCATGCTCAGACCACTGGAATTCTCGTGGGCGAGAAAGCTGAACTAGCTGCTGCCCTTACACAGGTTCAGGCAACAGCGAAGCAAAAAGCTGGTTAATATTCGTTAATCTTATTAATGTATAATTACTCATACATAATTTATTTCAATATCATTTTTTAATTGAACAGCTGAAGTCGAGGATCTCAGTGCAAAACTAAAATCTTCCCAGTTACGTGTCTGTGAGCTTGAGAAAGAGTTAACACCTCTCAGAAGTATATCCAATGATGTTGAATCAAGAGAAGGAGCAACGAAACAAATGATCACTGAAATCTCGGAAAAAGTCCGTGAGCTCAGGTAATCCATAAACAGTGTTATGTATTCCTTAATCCAATTGACAGAAACTTTAAAAAAAATCTTATATTCCTTAGCAAGAAGAATGAGGATTATGAATTGGAAATTTCGGAGCTCAAGCAAAATTTAGAGCTGAAAAATACCCAGTTACAAAGTGTTCGTCAGGAATTAAAAAACAAAGACGATTTGCTGTCGCTATGCGAACTTAAAGTGCAGCAGGTATTACAAAATACGACTAGAAACATTTATCTGTGATATCATTTTACAATTTAGTAAAAGCGTCCTTACTCTTACCTAGTTAACCAATTCCCAAGAGTCAGACATCATTGAAAATCAGCGACTTACAGTGGCTGCTTTGGAGCAGCAATTGAATCAGGTCCGTCAGACTCTTAAAACTGTCAGTGAAGATAAAGAAAAGGCTAGTGCCCAATATGGACATTATATGAGTACAATTAATAGCCAGTATGAATCAGCACTCAAAGAGGTACTACTGTCAAATATTGATAGCAGTTTATTTTAAAAATGTTACCTTACCTTTAATATTTCTCTTTAGTTAGAAAGGAACAAAGAATTAATCACGCAATTGGAATCAAAAGAACAAAGTTACATTGAAAGATTATCTGATATGGAGCAGCAGTTGCAGCGCGAAAAAGACAAAGTGGAATCTTTGACACCGACAGAAGATTATAAGAATCAAATAGAGAGCCTAACGAAGAACATCGATGAGCTTCTTCAGGATCAACACAGCAATCAGCTTGCTCTGAGTGAAAAAGTTAGAATATAGTGTTTGTAAACGTACTGCAACGATACTGCAGTGAATCTGACGGGTGTTTCCTGCAATATTTCAGGATAATGAATTAGAAAATTTGAGAAAGGAGCTGGAGGAATTACAAGCTATGAAAAGCGATGCTGTGGAGGCGTCAAAATTAGTGGCGGCACTTGAGAGTGAAAAAATTGGTGCATCCAGAGCGGTTTCTCAGAATCATCAGTTAAAACAGCAACTAGGTGAAATGCACGATGCTTTCGTTCATCTGGTATGTAATTTATATTTTGAGTGAAGGTTTCTACTCTTCCCAAATACGTGAACAATTTTATATAATAATTATGTCTTATGTATTTCTAGAGCAACAGCAAACTGGATTTGACCGAGCAGTTACAGGCTGAACGAGGTATCGGTAAGAAATTGAATGCGGAGTTAAACAAGTATGAATCAGAGATAGAGAAGCTGAGGGAGGAATTACGCGTTAAAGAAGCTGCCTTGATGGAATATGAAAAAGAAAAACTTCACACTGCACAGATCACAGATCAGATGCAGCATTATCAGGCACAGTCTCATCATGCGAGTACTTTGCAACAGGAGCTCCAAAAAGCATTGGTATTGTTACTTTACTGAGAAAATATTTGTTTTAACATTTATTAATTTGAATGAGTGTTTCAATTTATTGTGCATTGCTAGGAGACTATTGAGAATTTAAAGAAGGAGAATCAGAAACTACTCGCACAGCAAAATCTTGATAATCCTGGGAACGTCCTCCAGGAAGAGTCGAACGTGAAGGTAAAGAATATTTCTGTCTACGTTTTATTAATTTGCAAGAGTATAAAAGTTTATTGTACATTTCAGAAGACCATTGAGACTTTAAAGAGAGAGAATCAGCAATTACTCAACCAGCATGTTTCTGCGAATTCCGAAACTGTTTCCCAGGATGTCGAAAATGTAACAGTAAATGATTCTGGGGATAAAGTAGATGATTCGTCTCTAACTCAGATTCAGAGTTCTACGCAAACTGTGGAGAAAGAGGAACCTAGTATTCAACCCGAAGCTGTAAGAAAACTGGAAGAGAAATTCAAGACTACTATGGAAAAAATCGCAGAACTCTCTGACGAGAAGCAAAGGCTCGAACACTTGGTCCTTCAGCTGCAGGGCGAGACAGAAACTATAGGAGAATACATAACCCTTTATCAGAGACAACGTGCTATTTTGAATCAGAAACAGAAAGAACGAGAGGAAGCATTTTATCAGCTGATCGAACAAAGAAATCAGCAACAAGAACAGTTGCACAAGCTTAAAGTGCTTGTTGCTGATCTTATTAGTAAAAAATCTACCACTGAAAATCCTGTGGACAATTCAGGAAGCAATCACGAAGGTCAGTCTATTACTAGCTGTTCGGTACTAATAAGATTGACAGGTTACGTGGATAAATATTGTATTGGTTTAATATTCATATTGTAGGAGACCGTAATGACAACGTTGATGTTCCTGATGCTTCTATTGTGGAGAAATCTGAAGTCCAATCTATCGTCCACCACAAAGATGACACTACTTCTCAAATCCTAGATCTCCTGACGGAGATAAAAGATTGCAAAGATACCTGTATTCTCGAGCCGAATTTCCATCCTTGTCCTTGGTGTTCTGGAAAACTGATCACTTTGTAGCCATCATTAATTGCTGTCGATCGACATGAAGCACACGAGTGTGAAATGTAACGACTGTATATAGACATTGAAAATTTTCTAAACTCAATTGCTATTCTCTTATTTCCACCATGTGCCTATGCTTAATTAACGATCGCTATTCTACTGTGCGTTTCCGAATAAACGAAAAGGATTCAAATTATTAGATAAAGTTGCGGCCGTAAACAAATGTTTATTTGCGGATTTGTGTTTATACATTAACAAAGGGTGGTTTAAACCTTCACTGCATACTTCCTTACTGGGAATGCGGAACGTTTACGGATTTCCTTCAACGTTTTACGACTGGCTTGGTGAGGAGTGAGAACTCTGCGGAGAGCACGAGTTTTCTTGGGCCTCAGGTCCAGGGGCTTGTACTTCTTGTTCTTGTAGAACAAACGAAGATTCTCCTTTTGCTTTTGGTGCATGATAATATACACCCTCGCGATGGCCTTGCGGACGACGCGACTGTAAACAAGTAAATCATGAAGGAGCTGTTCATCACTCAAATATAAAATAGTATCTACAAGACTCACATCTTCGACAGTTTGGATGCTGCCCCACCGGTAACTTTGGCTACCCTCAAGTTGGTCAGCTCAGTCTTAAGCTCCTCCAGCTGCTTGAGCAGCTCCTTTTTGTCCTTCGTCCGCAACTCGGAACACTTGACCTTACCCTAGAACATTATCATACACTATGTACTTCCTATGTATACAGTGTTAACCTCACAATTTTGTGCTGGCCTTATTGTGTCTTGTTCACATAATTCACTACAATTTCTTTTTCTATTTCTATAACATTTCTCATAAGGAGAACGAAACACCGCTATTCACAGGCATTGTAGACTACAAAAATAATTCCTTATAGAATTACTCTTGTTTCACTTATGGATACCATTCGGCATGGCGGAGAACCATAGGTAAATTTTGATTATTCCATAAAATTTAATATAAGAAAAAACTGGAAATATAATAAAACCATTCTATCATTATTCTCAAGATTATTGGCGCCGTCTTATGATTTGCTTTAATTTAATGGGGATGTTTCAATTATATTTGGATTACGAGGTGATGCACACACTAACCATTTTGCCACACTTTTGCTTTAGGAAAGAGAAAGAGGATCACGGAAATGTCAGTTCAGCTCATTGATGTACTACGTTAGTCAAAAACAATAGTATATTTTTAACTGCCAATGTGCAGTGAAACTAATGTAAGATTTGAATGAAATAACAAAAACCACAGACCCAATTATAAAATTACAACTTTTATAAGCGTTACTTTTTATTGTTTATTAAAAAATAATATTACTTGGAATTGAGTCAAAACATTTATTTTGATTCTAAATTAATAGATTGTGGAACGGCCACTCCACGTTCATCCCCACTACCCAACTTGTACGGTGAGTGGGGATAAATACTTAGTAAACTGTCACATTTAACTGGTTTTGACAGTGAATATTTTGGTTATGTATCTCCATAAGTATCGTAGAAGAAAATGATATTAAGAAATTATCCATTTCAATGGATTTTTATGATAATTTTCTTAGTTTTGTGTCTGTACCTGAAGATTAAATTAAATTATTTAGAAGAAAGCAATAGAGTACTGCGTAAGTGGATGTATTAACTACCGGCTCTAGGTTATTATATTATTTTTTATTTTTTATTCATCCACTTTCAGAAGATGCAATTACTCTTATTCGGAATCAGCCAAAAAGCAATGCTCTTTCGGCTATGGAAATTCATCGAGACAATCATCAAGATGATTCCATTGTTATTTACAACAGGGTTCCTAAGACAGGATCTACAAGCTTTGTTGGTGTAGCGTATGATCTATGCAAGCAAAACAAGTATCATGCGCTACATATTAATGTGACCAATAATATGCACACTCTTACGCTTCCTAATCAGGTAATTTTTAATTTATCGATCAACTTTTGTTTCAATAAATATCGTTACATTGAAATTTATTTATAGGTGCAATTTGTAAATAATGTAACTCAGTGGGATGTGATGAAACCTGCATTTTATCATGGCCATATGGCTTTTTTAGATTTTGGCAAGTAAGGGAGTGTTATTTGTATGAAATTTGTATGAGGTGGTCTTAATTTCCTTAAACTTGTACTCTATTTCAGATTTGGAGTTAAGCAGAGCCCGCTATATATAAATTTATTACGCAAGCCTTTAGATAGATTCATTTCTTATTATTATTTTTTGCGATATGGAGATAACTTTAGACCACACCTCATTAGGAAGAAACATGGAGATACAAAAGTTAGTATAACAATACATTTATTTATTATTGGAGAAATATCTTCAGGACTATAAATATTCGTTTTAGACGTTCGATGAATGTGTCAAGGTGGGCCAGGCTGACTGTGATCCTGATAACATGTGGTTGCAAATTCCTTTTCTCTGTGGCCATCATCCACAATGCTGGTAAGTACTGTCATTAACAATTTGGAGTACTATAAAATATTTTGAAGCACGTTAATATATTTTAGATAATTTTAAGTATTATGAATATTTATATTTCAGGATAGTTGGCAATAAGTGGGCATTGGAGGAAGCCAAAAGAAATCTGGAAAAGCATTACCTTTTGGTTGGTGTTACCGAAGAATTAGCAGAGTTTGTGCAAACTCTGGAAATTGTACTGCCACGTTTTTTTAAGGGAGCATACGATCATTTTCTTCACAGTAATATTGCAAACTGTATTTCTCTTTATTGCTGATAACCATATTAAGAGTCATACTTATTTCCTCGTATTGTCTTCAGGCAATAAATCACATTTGAGACAAACTACTCAAAAGATGGATCCGCTTCCTGAAACTGTGGAGAAGATAGAGAAATCTACTGTGTGGAAAATGGAAAATGAGTTGTACCTGTATGCACTCTCCCATTTTCATGCTGTTAAAAAGAGACTCCTAAATCCATCGATGCAAGACGGTAATCAGCGATTTATGTATGAGAAAATAAGGCCAAAATAAATAACATTTTAATAATTTTGTTTATTAGTAAAAAAATTTATTAGAATTGAAGCCAGTCAATTGCAATAGATTACAATTTTTTTTTAATATTCTCTATTATTCTATGGTAGCAGTCTTCACAGGTCTTAATGCAAACATATAAACAGGATAAAGTCCTCTTGGAAAACTTTTTTGCTTCTGTTCTTTAATACAAATTAATCCTGCCTTTTCAAACGCATATTTTAGTTCTCTGAGTGGTCTGGTCACAGAAGAGTCCTCTGAGTCAATATCAATTTTGTCTGAACTAGTCACATTTTCCTTTACTACTATCACACCATTGTCCCTCAGACTTGTTCTGTGGAATATCAAATTAGGATAACATGCACACAGATGTAGACTACTATAGAACAAAAATTTAGCTTACTGGCAGTTACAAAAAAAGTCTATTAAATCATCATCCTGCAAATGTCCTAAGACCCATTGACACCATATAACATCATATTGCTTTGTGGAAGCACAAAAGTCTTGTAAACCTGATGAAAAATATTTATTATGGATACTATGTTACATTTACATAAATGACATGTTTACCTTGTGGATAATATGTGCCAATTTTGCTAGCACAAGTGTCTAAATAAGTTTTAGCTGCATCTAAAAATTTTGGATTTTGTTCGACAAGATCTACCTGTTTAAAATGTTTAACTAACAGATTTTTAGTGATTCGACCAATACCAGCACCACAATCCAAAGCACGATTTTTCTGAGGTGGTCGGTTAAGCTGTAAAGAGTCCAAAATAAAAATTTCTAATCAATCCCACACCAAAGTAAGCATCAATACCTTAAATAGGGATCTGAGAAACAATTCTGATCCTTCGATGTCAGTATGAGAAATAAATCCAAAGCCACCTAACATCCCATCAACAGTCGCTGGAATTTTTTCCCAATACTTAGCAGCATCACTGTAAAATTCACACTGAACAGTTTCAGTATCAGCTTTCTCTTCCATTTCTCAATATTAAAGCATATAACTTAAACCGATAAACGAGGTTAGTTTAAATGTCACTCAGAAAATAATTTGGCTTGAAACAACCGAATACTAGATACACGAGTTCAGTTCAAATACCAGAGATGGGTAGGGAGATGCACAACGCTACGATTTTAGGCGATACCAAAATCATGGCTCTAAGTCGTAGAGGCCAGTCTGGAAGTAGGATTTTGTGATCATCGCCTCCGTCGACAATGCGAATTCCGTCGTATCCCAGCTAAACGCGAACACGAACCTGTAGCTTGGCGGGCAGAAATTCTCCGCCGCTCACGGCTGGTTCCCAAAACAACCCTTAGAACATGACCAGGAATTATAGAACATCTCAAGAATTATTGAAAAAGCCTATGAGGGCATAAAGCCAAAAAGGAATCAGAAGAAGGAAGGAAAAGAGAAGAAAAAGAAAAAAAAATTAGTTGCACAGATATACTGAAAATTCGATGAATTGAATAAAGCTTTCCAAATACTACTAAACATTATTGCATCTTGATTTACTTTCAAAATTTATTCAAAATATAAAATTGAGGCTAAATCAGAATCTCGCAGAATATACGGAGTAGATAAAAATTAAATTGAAATTGTAGAATATCGAAAATGAATTACGTTCAAATTGACATATTAATAAATAGGTATAGGGAATATTGAAATAATTAATTCAATCAATAAAATGAAATATTAACATTTAGAAATCGGAAATTCAGGCCAAGCATATTTAGAAATACTGGAAGATGCCCAAAATTGTGTGCTCGCAAATTCTACGCCCGTGGTCTTTCGTTACGGTGGATCTTGACTAGGGACATTTCGCGTTTAACTTACCTTATCCATTTTGCGTTTTTTCTTCGCTCGGCCCGACTTCCTTTCCATCCTGAGGTTTTTCCACCCTAGTCCTGTGCGCGACAGCCGCAGGATTCGGGGGTTTTCCTCACAAAAAAAAAACACGGTCCCCTGTAGGGCCTCGGAGGGGTCGTTGCTCCCTTCTGGAGAGGCAGGACCTCACGGAGATGGGCGAGGAGGGGCCCATTTCGCTCCCTTGCACTTCCTACTTTTCCTATTTTCTCCAATGTTCTCCTTTCTCGCTCCTCCAGAATAATCTAGTTCTCGTGCATACGTTTTACGCATCTTCTTCTCTGCTTGTTCCCTCAATCCGTATCATCTCTCTTCTTCACTCTTTCTTTTAAACAATCTTCCTCTTTTTCCT
>JARQSV010000151.1:0-97609 GCA_030142285.1 Calameuta idolon
CAATTTACTTAAGGATAAAGAGGTATCCTAGCATTATGTTTTTGAGCCGATATATCGGCTTTCCGGCCCTTTAAAGGTTAATCAAATACTTTAATGAATTAATGAAAATATATTATTTACAGTCAAAAGGACTATGTGTGCTTTGATTTTGTGCCACAGCATCACAATATTATTAGATACCGCCGTGGAATTGCTGTTATCAAAGATGATTTTCATACAGTTTGCTCCTGGGTACAATTTCCAAATAAAGAATCTTGGAAATACGATTTATTCCTAGGTAACTTTCATTATCAGTAACAGTTAAATGGCTTTGAAATTTTAATATTATTTCCATCGATTTGTATATATCATCTTTGTCTTTTTCGTAGCCAAACATCCAGTACCAGTCCGCTGTCCAGTAGCTGGAAAATATATGTTCACTCAAAAAGGGGACATCCCCTTCGAGACAAGAATTTTGGGCGGCGTTACACTCTCGCCGCGCCCCAACATTTACTGTCAAGAAAATATCTCTGACTTTTCCGTATGTGATACAGATCAGAAGGAAGTCGCCATTGATGAGAATTATTGTTTAACTATCGATAAAGTAGGAAGACCTGTTGATATTTACAGTAAGTAACTCTTAATAAAACATCAGTGCATTAAAAAGCTCAGCTACACAATCTATATAATTCTATGTATTCAGGTACACCGGATTACATAATGAAGTGTATTGGTTTTTGGAAAGAAAATTTGAAATCTTATTTAATCACATATGATGAGTTGGATCCATTCAGCAAATATCGCTGTTGGGTATATCAGAGAGCTGATTTAAATCGAGTTTTGATGTCCCAAGCCATAGGACCATTTTGTGACCTCAAACAAGACGTCACTAGTAGTAACTATTCTGAGGGTGCTGCTGTTGCCCTAGAATTACAGGTAAATTCAATTATTCATATTTATTTATATACTCATAAGAATTCTAGAATAAGAAAAGAGAAATAACCGTAATACGTTTAGGAATATGAACGTGAACGTGACCAATGCCCAATGCACTTTGATGATGGCAGCAATCCCTGGGTGGAAAGTGAAAATTATAAAAAAATATTTCACTTTGGTAGCAGTGGAAATACACTGATATTCTCAACCTCAGCTGCATTTATCATAGTCTTTATCAGTTTCTACAATCTGTTGTATTGAAACTTCATTAATCCTGATGAGGTATAAATACTTAAGATATAAGCAAAGGAACAAGAAGAGCAATCGCGTATGCATTTAGTGTTCAGGTTTCATTACTCATTACATTTATAAATCATTTATAATATCGCATGAAAGAAATATTTACTGCATATGTGCGATGAATTTCATATTTGACAAAGAAAACGTGTAATTTTAAGACTAAGGCCCGTATTCAAAGTCAGTTCTTCGTTTTAAGCACGATCTTAAGACGTCCTTTACCATGTCTTATTTTTACTATATCTAAGGTCTTAAGACTGTGCTTCGTCTCAAGTACTAACTATGAATACGGACCAAAATGACAGGGAATGGAATGACATTTGTCATTTTGTAAGTGCCTTTTCGCGAGTAGTGTAATTTTTTAGTAGAATATTTTAACGCAGCTAACATTCCAGGTATGATGCATACCTCACTGTCATACGAATCATTTTAAATCAAATCACATACTGCATATAATCAATGTTATTATAGCATTGATTACATGTTAAAATTTTATAAATATTTATTGGATATACTATTTTTTAGGTATCCGAATAAGGACCAATGGTAGAATCTCTTATGTTCTAAAGGATCTACATTTTCAGGATCTGAGCAAATTCTATTACTAATAATTATAATATAGTGCAATGTCTAACACTTAGCATTCTTTATTTTATTGTATGAATTTGTATACATTCTATATTATGAATTATTCGATACATTTATAAATGACAGCTACTTTATCATTAAAATTATGCTAATACATTTAATATTTTTATGACTTGTACTTCGCTCCCTTGAGTGAAGATATCCTACTCATAATTTTTTTTTATAAATACAATAAAAAAAATTTGATCAGATAAATTATGAATAACCTTATTTTGTCCAACTGACTTTAGGAATGTCAAAGTGCTCTGTTAGACTGTCAAGATGTCTATTGAACACTTCAACACGCTGCTTGTGTGTCATTGAAGCCTTTTGTTTAATTCTTTCTGTTTGCTGTAAATAATTATGACATTCAGTATGATATATGGTTTTATAAATTATTATACTGTGAATTAATATAGATCAACCTTACCATTTTTTCTTGCATTTGTTGAAAGGCAAGTTCAGCCTTTGTCCTTTTAATTTCCACTGTTTTAGTTTTGTCTTCTTCAATAATCTTCGAGACTTCCACCAACTTTTTTTCTTTCTCCTTTTTATGCTTCTTTCTGAGATAATCAGTTTACAACAATAAAATTATTACATGTTCATGCTCTGAACAAGAATATAAATAACAGATAATTTAACTAAATCTTACAACCTAAAACAACAATACTCACTTTTTACTTACAGACTGATCGCCTTTTAATTTTAACGAGCTCTTCGCTACGTGAGCATATGGATCGTCGTCTCCTGCCGTTGACATTTTCACAATTCGTATAAGCCCGTTTCGTAGTTTCGCTCAACTAACAGGAATTTTCAAATTTTACTTTACACAACATAAACCAACCTCAAGAATCACGACGTCAATCCGCGTGTGTCGCGTTAGAGACATAGATATAGAAATACAGGGATGAGCATAAACTGGTATCTTGGGCAAGGGACGTAAAGCCAAAATGAGGGGTGAAAGTTCGCTGCATAACCAATCAAATTCAAGCTGAACCTTGCCTTACTAGGATTGGTCCTCCTTGTGCATATAAAGAAACGACAGCCACGTAGTACCAGACATCTCTGGTAGTACCTTTACGTCACCGCGCTTGCTCCCAATAATAACCAATCATAAGTAGGCGTACTGTACCTCAGCACCTCCCTCTAAACGGCTTCACCCCGCAGTTACGCCCATCCCTATATTTCTATATCCATGCTGTGAGCACGTTGGAGAAGCGACAATAATACTACAATCGAAATTTCGATAAAACTTGATATGGTTTTTTTTGGAAGAGGAGACTAGTTAGAAGAGGGAATACAAATATACATAAAATTTACTCTAAGAACACATATTTCAAGGATACATTAGTAGTCAAGCTTCCACTTAAAAATGGAATACACGTTTTATTCCTTTATATATACATAACACAACGGTCATACGATATTTTATGAATCATAATAAATATGTTGAAGGTTGTTAGTCATCCTAAATTATTTACGCACTGACTAAAATGCGTCGGGGTGTACATATAAGACTTGATTGATCATAGTGTCTAATTGTGAATTTTCATATCTTTGAGAACTTCGCCTTTGCGCCGGTTGCCACACCGTATCATATCGTATTATGTACCATTAAATTTATCATATCTCCTAAGCTTTATTACGTTAAATAAATTTAAAGTAAAAGCAGATAGATCTAGACAGTTTTCAAAACGAAAATATAAAAATTTCCCTTAAAGCTATATGCCCTTAACATTTCTTGTAGATTACTATAATTCGCCGAGCGTTCTTGCATAAGCATACCTTTAATTTGCCATTCTTCGAATCATCGAACTTCAATTGGCTGAAGCTTATGGTTAAGAAATGTGCTACGATAATGACTTGATTTCAAAACAATCTAGCAAACGCTTCATCCCTCCCAATTAACATTTGATCCCAACTCCGTTCATTGGTGTCTTGGGCTCCTATATTATAAACGGCATGTTTAGTTGCACATTAGCGAACACCACTTTTAGAGTGTGCTATAAGCCATTGCAATGTTATATCGATATTGTCTTTTTCTTTGCATGAAATACTGTAACAGCATATTTCGCGATCCTGTATAGCGGACAAGTTCCTAGAAGGGAATAAAGTTTATTTTGTGTTATTAAATATACATATTGTTCAATGACTAGTACCGCTGACTTTGCTACTCACATTCTTTCTATAAGCCCATTTTCATCTAGTGCATGAGGCAAATCTCTCTTATTACCAAGCACCAATACAGGAATGCCAGTTAACTGAGGTTTGTCCAAAAGACTGTGAAGCTCATTACGGCTAGCTTCAATTTTCTCAGAGTCGGCAGCATCAACCATATAGACAATGGCATTAACTCCTCTGCAGTACCGTTCCCACATTGATCTAAACCTTGGTTGGCCTCCGATATCCCAAACTTTGATAGTGACATTACCCTTGGTTATTTTACGCATGTTAAAACCCACAGTGGGTATCATGTCCTGGCTGAACTGACCAGACTGTAAATAAGAATAGGCATAGATAAATATAACCATCCAAGTAAACGACAATGTATTAATAACAGATTGTTTGTCAAAAGTATGAAGAACTTAAGAACAGAGTATAGGTTTTAACCAATAAGGTTGGCTAATTGTTTAAAAAGGTTTATAAAGGTGCAAGAAAGCTACAAAAACAATATAAAAAAATTCTTAAATTAATAAAATCCATGTATTCACAGTTTCAGCATAATGTCCGTAAAAGCAACATCTTACCGCTATGACATTAACGAAGGTGGTCTTTCCACTGTACTGTAGTCCCACCAGCGTGAGTTCCATTTCTTCCTTCCAAAATAAAGACTTGAACCAGTCAAGGATCCGATTGATTAATGCCAACATTGTGGGTCCGTTAAATTGAAGTCCAGATAACTGAAAATACTTGCTTACTGCACGGCACTTGAATTGAAATTTGACATGTAGCTGTTCGCATAGAGCGATCAGCAAACGACGTCAGCCTGTGGCTGTGGCCGTGCTGCTGTAAGGCGTGTACCACGCTAGTCAAATATCAAACTTGACTAAACTCAACACCTGCTAACCATACAAAATAAAATATTCCTTAAATCTCAGTATTCTCAATAAATTTTATGCGAATAAGACACAATAAATAAATTCTCAGTTGTCAAAATAATAACACACAATATCTCTTGTCTAAACAGAATATTCGAACGTTCTTGACAGTTAAGATGTTCACGCGGAGCAGAAGACTTTTGTAACAGTGATTCTCAAACGAATACAAACTAACCTGAACTAACCTAAATCTAAACGAGGAGTACGTGTACAAAAGACACATTTAATAATTATGTCCTCGTTATTACATAATTTAATTTCTGCATCAGTTAAAATGATATAATTATTATTATCCGTCGCGTATATTTTTGTTTAATTTGCACAGTGACCTCATGAAATGAAGAAATCGTCAGGCAACTATCACTGTGAGCCATCTAAGTGCAACAGAAATCTCTTAATTATTTATTCTTTAACGCTCCTCTTTATTTGAATAAGATCAATGGCTCAGTAAGAGTCATTTCCAGTGACATTTCTGGAATAAAATTCAATGTACATCATTACAATTTTAATCGCGTATTCCACAGTGTTATTTTAGGCTTGACGTCACTGGATGTCATCCTGACAAAAATGGTCGTGTAACGACGGCAGTATCTTCTCTTTTTTAATTTTGTACGTAACAATCTAATCAGCTCCTATCCTATTATTGACGAGACTTTTAACGATACGCTTGCATATGGACACCACGCGTAAAACATTATGACTAATATCGGTCAAATGACGTTAAAAGGATCAATGAATGCTCATACAGAAAACAATAATAACCGCAATAATAATAATAATGAACGATTTATTTCTTGCAATATACATAATGTCTGTGTACAATATTTGATTGATTTTAATCGATACATCTAATTTCGTTGTGCGATAAAGATCCATTCGAAAAATATATATGCATATAGCTATATACGTTTCATCTGTCTATACAGTATCAACAGTATTGAAAAGAAAAGAAAGCTTTCAAAAGATACTTTGATTATCGACTAAGAATCCGATACCTTTTTTTTGTATCGTGTAAAAGATTATTCGACTTTTGATGACTGGCAGTTTTCTTATATTCACGGCGAAACTACTTGCAACAAAACAACAGTAAGATTTGCCGTGAAATAGGCCCCTCCACATATTCGTCTCCATTCTCATCTATTAATACGATTGGCTATAAGTGCGCCTATTGTAATTACGAATAAAACACACCTATTACAATTCCAATAATATTGCGTATCGTTATGGTCTATCTTCAATGTGCGCGAAGTGCGCCAAAAGTTAGCAAAAAAAGCAACAATCGACACCTGCCCTTTGTACCGATGCTATATATAAAATGGTTGGCAGAGCTGGTACGTAAACTTTTGGGATACCCCGCGCTTTTGAAAAATTCTTTATATTAACGTTATGTACAGAGCCGCAACTATAACAATTTATTATATATATATATTCATAAATATATATTAATTAATATTATGCGCATGAATTATGGTAAGGACTTTTTCATTCTTCCAAGTATTCGATGTGACAGCACTACTTTTCCTTCTGTTTAAAGAAAAGGATCTGATGTTTTTAAGGATTGTTAAGGAGGCGGGGCGAGGCTGAGAGCATAATGGCCATTATTTTGAAATACAATGGTATAAAACTAGCCTACCTATATACAGAATGACCAAAGGCGCGTTTTTTCGCAATAAGAGTGATGATTATGTGTCTCTAAAATATATGTATATATATAGTGTGTGTGTGTATATTAATGCAGTAGTGATAATCATTTAAAAACAGTCATCACTCCTAACTCGCGCTGTCAGATTGAATTACGCTCGTGTTAATCGCTCTATTATACATAAACAATAATTTTTATTATGCATGTACTATTTTTCTGTGGAGCTGATCTGTATTCTGTATGCATGTGGATAAGGAAGACTTAATTACTTCATCACCCCGAGAGGACGATTTCGAAACGTTTGGTTGGTTATGGCTCGAAAGGATTAACGAGTATAATTTTCGGCAATGGCATTTGAATCACTTTTGATTTTTATCACCGTTGGCCCATCGAGATGTGTCTGTTCTTTTTCGAGGTACAAGAATCGGCCGTGACATTTTCAGCATTGAGAATACAGATTCCTGTGCTGGCTCGATAAGAAATATTAGAGTGGCCGTCGATTTTACTTTTTGGCTTGACTGCATCCAGGACATTTAATGGTCATATAAAATTCACAGAAGGACCTAAAACAGCCATTCTGTGAAAAGCGTATGTAGTCCTGCGACAGATCCATGATCCTCGAGGTCTTAGTCCGTTTTTCGTCCACTTCCCCCAGGACTTCCCCCAGGATCCGCGTGGTTAAATCATCGACGTGGTAAATGGATTTCGATGATTAAATGTAATTACAATATCACAGACCCAGTTAAACGCGGGCGTACGTATTTGCGGAATTTTTGTACTCTTGGACCAATTTTTTAGTTTAAAACTTTATGATAAGAACGATGAGTCCCGTCCCAGGGAGAAACCTCGCATGCACTTCCTGACACGAGAGCCGGTTATGTTATGTTTATAGATCTACACGTGTTACACAGGATCACCCGCCATCTTATAATACAATTCAATACGTTAAAATACGTGGAATATTATAGTTGTACCCGGTATACGTGCGTTGCAATGGATGCGTACTTGATCCGAGTGGTCGTAGCGTGTGCGCATGCGTACACTCGTCCGTTTCTCTCAAGTCTCTTCGGTGATGTTAAACGAAGCTCACGCAATTCTTTTTTTTTTTCTTTAAATAATCCTTACTCACTCGCTCGAGACGAAGGGTTTACGTAGATTTAATTCAGACGCGGCTAGACTCTCGCCCTTAATATAATAATCGGCAGGGTCTCTTCTTCTGCTAGCCGATCCGTTGGTCAGGTTCGTCTCGTTGCCGCTAGAGGAGTTCACGGCGCTCTTGCTGGAAGGAGCCGTACCGTTGGTCACGCCGTTTGACAATCCTGTGCCAGAACTTCCGTTCGCCAACGCCTTTGCGGCTGCAGCCTTCGCCCTCCTCAGGTTCTTCTGTGCGTAACTCTGCTGGTAAAACTCATTGAAGAGGAAGAAGAACATTACGGCATGCATGCCGATCCACCAGACAAATGCCTTGGGATAGTTGCAGTCTATGAAGAGAAGCTGGAAGGCGTGAATCATAATGGCGACGAACTGAAGCATCTGGAAGGCGGTGAGGTATTTCTTCCACCAGAGGTAAGGCTGCATTTTTGGACCAAAGGCAGCCAAAAGGTAGTAAGAGTACATGACAATGTGGACGAAGGTGTTCAGGAGCCCAAAGAACGTCGAATGACCACCTGTAATCAAATGCCATTATTTTTTTAAAATAATCTTTATCGATAAACCATTTACGTTTTATGTCAACAGCTTGGGTGGAGTCACGTCCGTATTTTCTCGAAGTTGTACAAAATTCCAACGACTAGACGATAATCCTTTCGCTTTCTCTATTACAAGCGAATAGCCCACGCAATGCCATTACATCGCGAAACACTCAGAGAACTCTAGGTGCTACGAGACACTATGTTTAGAATGGTATTATTATACGTATACATACCGGGTGTGAACTTGACGCCGAACCAGACGGACATGGGCATACAGCCATGATGGATTACATGGAGAGTGGACACGTGATCATTTTTCTTTCTTAGCACAAAGAAAATCTGCAATACAAAAAGTTTCACATTATTAAAACATATTTCTGTCACGCAGCAAAAATCGCCTCACTTATGAATAATCATCGTGTTTCCGATTCGATCACAATCAACTTACCGTGTCCATGAATTCCGTGAACTTGGAGAAGTAATACCACCAGCTGGCATAAACCATCTGCATTCGATAGAAGGATTCATTAACGTTACAAGTTTAGCCGTTTTTTCAAAGAATAGTAAGAGTACCAGTGGCAGTAAAATGTCTGTTTGTTTGTATGGGTCTCACGGTGTCTGGTATATTAGCATGTATAAGATAAACGTATAAGAACAATGGATTACGTAATGACGTGAGAAGTAAACGAGTAACTGTGCAGTCTTGACATGTTGATTAAGAAAAGAAAAGAAAAAAAAATGGTGAAAGACATATGTATATGTGCTCATGTTATATATTATGTGCTGTTAATTGCATTACCCAAGTGTTTAACTACTTTTGGATTAGCCTTACGTTTTACGTGTACTACGAGAGTTTACGAAGTGGACAGGCTTATTGTGATATATATATATATATATGCGATTTAAAAGTCACACAAGAAATTGTCGTCTTTAGTCAAGTTGACCAAGGCAATTTTTTGTTGGACAATTAAATTCGCATCTACGTGAGTGAGAGTGCTACCGCTGCTACTACAGAGAGATTGAGAACATTAGGAGTGTGTTATTCCTCTGTTAATAGAAAACGCACCCTTAATACTTGGGGTCGATCACTGTAGTCTACCGGCTGACACCTTAGAGAATAGTCCCCCGTCAGCCATCCGGACATTCCTATCTGCAACCACATCCGCCCAGAGGCCATCCTCAGTTAATGAAAAATAACCGTAACCAATAACCGTTCACTCCCACATAACTTTTATCATTAATAATGAGCGACTACCTTCCTTATATAATTTTTTTAATTATTTGATTGGTCTGCAACCACTTTTGTAACCGTGATCGTTTCTACGTGTTGAATATCAAAGTCAGGTTAGGTCCTAAGACTTGGAAGGGTAATACAGTCTTGCGAAAGGACTCACTCGGCGCAACATTCGTAAAGCCGAATGATAGATCAAGAGACCTATCCAGTATAAAAGTGGGCGATGATATTCAATCAGATAATTAATTGCAAATGGATAGGATTCTAGGTCACGAAAAAAAATTTATTACATTCAGGCCGTCACAGAGTCATTTTGATTCATATTAACGAGACAATGTAGACAATTTTTGGTAATATAATTGAAATACAAAAAAAAATATATGAAAATTTAGTCATCGAGAAATTTAAATATATCAGATTAGCTAGTGCCGATCGGTTCGGACTGTTTCTGCAAGTACCTACATATAGCAAAACCTCGAAGGTAAGACGCAGAAATTTTTTTTTGGAAACCCTTCAATCGTACTACGTACTGTAAACAAAAAATGTCATAAGTGCAAACGTCTCTTTTTGATCAATGAATAGCGTTCGTACAGCAACAGATGTCATTATTATATCGACACAAATATATAACCATTATAATCGCAAACTGCCAATCCCATTGCCAGCTACTTTGTCGCAAGGCTCTGACCAGTCAGCTACGATCTTCAGCACTACGCATGCGCAACTGCGACCTCAGGTCGCGTACTCTGGAAAGTGTGTTAGTAAAGAAAAAAAAGCGTCTACATGAAGCATAGCCTACGAGCACTTAATCCAACGATTCATATACAAGCTCCGGATGATGATCGGTTGTGATCTCAGTTCGATGGTTCGTCACGTGATCTCGCTGTCTCCCTTACGTCGACGTCTCCACCCCTCTATCTTTCTCTCACTGTCAACAATGCTGTGAAAACTCAAATCATATTACTTACCCTGACCGCCGTCGGGCTGTTCGAATAGTCCACGGGTTGACAGCGAAAGCTATAGTGGCCCCACCATCCGCCCATCAGGCACTGTATTCCCAAAAGAAATGTTATCCGCTCTTGATTACTTGCAGCATCACGGATAAGAGTTATCAACAAGGTGTTGGTTATAATAATTTATGAACAATTATTCTTTACTTTTGATATCATAAAGATCCGTTTGTTTCAGGTTATAGTTAGATAATTGTCACTCTTATTAATAACTCCCTGGGATCGCTGCTCGTTCAACGATCGTCAATCGATCCTGGACCAAAGTCATCACGTGGTAAAGTGACACGGATCAATCATAACAATGATGAATAATTTAATCTCGACTAAGAAGTGACAATGGTACCAGGTCTAGATGAAGGATCGTCGTAAATTGCGGTATAGGTTCGTTCTTGATTATAATTAAATTACATGCCATGTTAATATGTATGTATATATATAAGATTAATATCATTTACCCGATCGACATACTGATATGCATCACTGATAAAACTCACCTCGTAGAAGAGCCATGCCGAGAATATCACTTGAAACAGATTGTATGCTATGAGGACATTCTTGAGCTGAAAGGGCTTGCGATTCTCCATGAGTTTCGGCCCCAGGACCTTCACGAGATAGACATATCCCAGGCAGATAAAAAGTGTGGGAAATGGTGAACTCATCAAGAACCAGTTTGTCGTCCGCGAGTCTGGAAATAGGCAAAATATACCGTTAAGAGGATCCGTGCCGATTATTATGAATATTTAATGATCATTAAGCCAGACAAACCCAAAGATGATACAGCGATTTAATCATTTGAATGAAGCTCGCGTGAGGAGACAATGGCGTGTGGATAATATTATATAATCTTTGAGTATAAGAACACATGCGATTCGATGTCTTTTGTTCCTTTGACTTAGACGTACACGAATCAGCTGTCACTTGACTCGAACGTCATCAGAAGCGGAGCAGACGCTAATAATGGACACCAGATGCACTCTGAGAAACACGGTGATGATAATCAGTGGGTAATTAAATTTTTCATTTCAGCATTTTACGAGTGATTATGAAAATCAATTGAATTATCAAAACAGTCTAAAGACCTACGTCAGTGATGGGATTTTGATTGTATAACATAACGAGTGGCAAGGTGTCAATTTTTTTTTTAGAATTGTCAGAACACGAAATCTTTGATGGATCTTATTGAGATGATGTTTTAATTAATTAATCACCATACATATATGAACTGTCTGGTATAACGTCAATAGTCTCGTACCGTTATATATATTCATTCAGAAAGCAATATGCGCGATGTCTGGAAATATCCAGAAGGTTATATTAGAAAATGTTAATTCCTGATGACTCGTTGCACAGAAAAAAATATCAACATACAAGGAGAGAACTATGATCGGAGTCATTAATGGAAAAAATTAGTTACGAGACATAACAAGTCATTCTAGGGAATTTCCTATGACGACATCTAATCTATAGAAAGACGCCCGATTAACGTTATGGATTTCCTATTACAATATGGAACACTAATCGTTTTATTTAGCACTTACTAAAATTTCTTATAATGAAAGAGCATTTGAATAGGATAGGCACTAACCCAGGCCTGAGTATACGTTCTAGTAAAATATACTTATGAGGCATGACTTAAAACGATAATTGACGTGAATCTCATACTTGGAGTCTATTTGACATTGAAGATTTACAAAAGAAACTTAAGCTTTCAACAGTGGCTCCCCTTCGCATATTATAATCATTAGCATCGACAACATCCGTCTACAAGTCATTACGTGTACTTTTTAAATATATATATATATATGAATGTCATCAGAAACATCAGCCAATAGAGCAAGCTAATTATTGACACTAGATGCACTTTGAACATATTTAAAATATACATATATATTTATATACTCTTTTCATCCAAATGTTTTTCTTTATATTCATTTGATTTTGAGATACAGTACATTAGATGTTTCTTTTTAAATGAAACATCATTTTCCGCTGGTATAAGAAAATGTAGCGCGTGTGTTTCTTAAGGTTTTAAGATCTTGCAGACTAAAATCGATCCAACCATTTCCAAGTTATCGAGAACTGAATTTATTGAACAATCTTCGGTTGCAGCGTCGCTAGAGCATCAAGGGTTCGCGCGCCCAATTTCGCAAAAACACCTAAAATGCTGTATCTTGAAATCAAATGAACATTAAAAAAAAAGATTTGCATGAAAAATCGACCCTCTTTAAGCCATCCAACTTTTGTCTGAAAATTTTTCCCATATCTTCACCAATAACGTAAATAATCGAAATGTACACTTTCGGTGAGATACCCTGTATAATAATATATATATGTTAATTATCCATAATTACAGTCATCATTAGCTGTTATCAATTGTACTGAGCACTCAGCAATATGCTTTGTTTGGTATGATCCTAGAACACACTAAAGTCCACGAATCGCCATCAGGATCATTACATCATCAAGTTTATCATAAAAGCAATGATAATCACATTGTATCAAAGTAGGATACCGTCGATTCTTTTTATTTTTCCAATTGGGATCTGAGAACTACCGGGGAACTACCACCTTTCAAGACCATCTCGTATGCACTTAACGCATGGTGAGTGCTAACCATAAGGTCATCACGCGTCTATTAACATTGACATCAACGATTAGCGTAATTAAGTTACTTGGGCATGGATGGCACGTGCGAGTAAAAAAATGGTCAAAAATATCAAAGAATTCGTATAATCAAATCAGGTTAGGTTAGGTTAGGTCAGGTAAGGTCATAGTGGTACCCTACACATATGCATATATTTGAGATTAACATAAAAATAACTAAGTTGCATTATTGCTTATTGATTAGTGTAACGAAACTTTTGGCGACATGCGACGAAGGAGGTAAAGTGTCTGGTAACGCAAAACGCATGTTTTGAATATTGAATATTGATATTATGACCAGAACGATCTGGAATTTTTTTTTCACCTCGATTAGCATCTACGCACGAAGTCATCGTTATTTTTTCCAGTTCTAGACAAAGTTCAAGTTGATGCTCGTGCCGTTGTATGTTACAAGATAGATTTCATATGTATATGCAAAATAAATATAAATGCATATAAGTAACGATTGCCATACAAAATAGATCAACAACGATTGATGACGCATATATCACCTGCTCTAGCCGTAAGAAAATAATATCTTTTTTCTGTCTCCCTCACTTCGATAGCCTCCTTACCGTTTTCCACTGTTTACGAGAAAACGTTACAGAAGGTGAATGAAGAAGCATAAAAACGAAAGAGGCGCACAAAGTGCGACTAAAAAAATCATTTCATCGAATCTCATATGAGCATTTATTAACGGCCATATCCGGTTATTGTTTTTGTCCATTACTTAAGAAATTAACATCGAAAATAAGTCTTTTGTGCTCGTGACGTTATTAATAATTTTCACGTAATACCCTTACACTAGACTTGAAGAATTAGCCTTTGGGTGTCGACAGGCCTCACTGAACTACGTAGTTATTCGTAACAGAATCTATATAGTCTGAATCTGCTAATTATTATTTTAATTATTCATTCGTGTCTGGACCAGATTTAATTGCGAACACACATTCTCCCGAGTGACGCACGTCGAACTTACCTGCATGTTTGTCCAACATCTCATGGAATCGGTCCACGTACTGCATTATGATTGACATATTGCTTAGGGCGTCCCCTCAAGGTTCCAACGAGGAAAATCCTGGTTGACGAATTTCCACGTCGTTCCTTGAAAACTCGACCCTATGTATCTGCAACAAGGACATAATTCGTTTGTTTTGATTTGGAAGTTTGCACAGTCTCGATATGTTTACACTTATGCTAATAAGTTACTTGTAACGTATGTATCAGGCTTTAGTATACGCTACTGAAAATGTGTGACTTCCTTGCGTTAACAACAGCGAAGTTAGCACTTGGACGCTCAGTGTCTTGAACGCCCCCATACGTGATCGAGGGCGTATTACTTAACGTCTATGCTTCTTCTCTTTTTCTCTTTCTATATATATATATATATATATATCGGTTTGAAATACGGTCTCGCATTCGTTCTTCTACCAGTCATGATTATCACTCTCATACTTGACACATCGAGCATCGCCGCACCGGTGCCGACTTCTCGCATGATTCCTATACTAATTGAAGCATTAAAGCTACTAAGAATTAGGACGAGCTTCTTCGGACAACTAGGAGTACATATATTTAAATGAGGGGGAATAGGCGTCGGTCAGTGTATAGAGAAGAATCAAAGCGATTCGTCGCTTTGGTAATACTGTAAATTTCGCTTTCAATGTGCAGCCGAGTCTTCATCAAGGCCAATCGACCACAATTCAATAGGTGTCATCATCGGTGGCGCGGCGTCCAACGTCACGGTCGGCGGACTCTCTTCGGTACTCCTTGAGAAGCCTAACTCGGGGCGCATTTCGTATCGCACAAGATCATGATAAGTAATAAAAATTTTATTGCAGGAGGTAATGGGGTAAATAAAAATTAAATACAGCATAAAAACGAATGCGCGTTTCAATGCGTGACTGTATCCACTATAGACTTTGCTGTGTCCTCTGTTTTCATTAATGTTCGCCAGCGGGTACCATCTAACGCGTGTGTTCGGTATGAGGACAATTTGTCAATAGCTATCAACACGATTACCTGTGCTACTCGATACTTAATTGTGTAATACAATCGGACGCGATTGAGAATTGATTTCGCGTAATTGCATTCTTTACTAATTCAGCTTACTCGACCTACTGACACATTGAGGGTATTACCGAATAGGATTCATCATTCGTTTCTGTTACGTTGTTATTATTATTGGCCTATACCGTTTTGATATTTATAGCGATACCGTGCCTATTGATCATCCAATTCAGGATTGGTAGACTGCACGAGACTTTCGCTATGTAAAAGTAAACACTCGCACGATAATAGGGTCACGTAGAGAAAGGGAATGTGGTGCATGATCTAGAAGTCGTTTATCTGGGAGTTCATGTTGGTCGAGAATTTCCCAAGACAGATAGCTCAATGAAGGACGAGAAATGTACGAATAATTTTTCCATCGACGAAAATCGATTTTTCTCCTAATGAAAATTTTGAGAATCAGGTAAAAACGAAAGATTAAGCTGGCTCGGAGGTATGCAATCGAAGCCCTGTAATGTTTCGACCGAGTGGGCTTCTATCATGAATTTACACGGTCGTCTGATTATCTTAGCGAATCAGAATAATTGACGATTGCGCAAGGTGACTAATTGGCTTTGTAGTCTATTTTGCCCTTTTAAATTTCTCCCCTTTGTTACCCGTGCATGTTTCACATTGTTGTTTAATTTTCTTTCTGTCTTATGCAATATGTGCGTTCTTTCACGGAAACTGTGAAATAAAGCTTTCGAATGAGCGCGCGCTTAAGCGAAGGAAGTGAGGATAATAAAAAAAAAGAGAGAAAAACGCGAGGGGGGATGGCCCGTCATCGGGTGTCGCGCACGTTGCAAAATAACGAACAGCTAACCGTCGAAAACGCGCCGAGCAAGCAAATACTTGAATTGCGAAAACTGTATATATTAACGCTACAGAAAATGGGCCGCACATGGGCAAGCTTGCGCAAATATTCGTCAAATGGGCATATTGAGCATGTTATAAAAAAAAAAGAAAAAAATTTCAAACGATTCACTGACGAATTTTAATGCAAGGTTCCATCCCGACGTGCAATGAGAGACGTCGGCCTAGTTTACTTGCAGCCACCGTAGTAGGTTGTTGCTCGAACGTGAACCGAGTCCAGCCGATCTCAGCCGATCTGCGCTTGTCCGCGGAATTAAAAAGGAAACTTGTCGTGAGATCTTATGGAGGTTGGGTTTCCGGTATATAGAAAAATTCCAAAAAAGCTCATTGCGAGATAAAAATATTACTTGAATCAACGTCAGAGAATTCGAGTGAGGTGAAGGAACTCGCGATGAGCAATGTGACCGTGAAGGAAATCAGAATTTATTATTTAACGAAAGTGCAAGAGAGCCCATCGTAAACACGCCCAGAGCATTGGCACGTTTGGCGACGTGCTCGGCAGACATCCTATACGTAGAATGGTCAGAAACAGCTAGGTTAAAAGGAAGAAAAAATCATTTTAGCATAATTTTTCAATTCTTGCTAAATACTGGTTTTCATGCAAATTCCTATCCCATGAAAGAATGTATTATTTATTATAACAAACAATTCCTAAGGAATTAGTCAGTCATTTATTAATTCACGAATGTGCAAGTGAGTTCGTTGTAAACACATCTAGGACATTGGCACATCAAACAACGTGCCCGAAACGCACCCTATACGTTTAACGATAAGGAATCTGTGATTTCCAAATGAAAAAAAAAACTGGTATAGTTTTCACAAAATAACGTACTTAATATTGAATTTAAGCACTTAAAATACTGCGCACACCAAAACTCGAAGGATGTATCTTATTTTACGAAAGCCGATCTATGATTAAACACCACCAAAACATGGGACAGACGTTGCAACGCTGCGGTATTGTATGCTGGCTTTCCGTGCCTGTAAACCTTAACGAAATTTCTGTATTATCCTCACTTCACGTTGTTTATGTACCTCGTGACGCTATTCGCATAGTTTTCTGCTCGTGCACACTATACGTTTCATAAGTCTTCCTGAATCAGATTGTACTAATTGTATCTGAATAAAGTGTTCACAAAGTAAATGCCAATATGTGATACAAGCCCCAGCAGCGAAATCCGACGATCACTGACAAGTTTCAAAAGGTAATGAAAACCTGTCCAGGTGTGGCAAACCCCCCGTTAAACCATAATTTAACGCACTTTATATCAGCAAACTTAATGCTCGAGGTTCAAACGAAGGTTAGCATTAAAATATCCGTATAATAGGTTTGAGGTTATGTTGATGTCGCGTAATTGCCAAGTACATTTGTATGACTTGCGACGTAATTTTCCTATTTTGACTAGGTTAACCTACACCGTCGAGTAACGTACGTATGATTTAATTGGGTCATACATAAATTCGAATATTGAATACGAGTGTCACTTTATTATTATTATTGCAAGAAAATTAATACACGCAAATTTCAGCAACGATGTTGATCTTGATACTAAAAAGGAGCCTGGTGGGCTGTCGAACCTATCCCAGCAGAATAGTTGAAGGCTGGTACGTATGTACTCAAGATAGAAGAAGTAAACGAACGAAAGAGCGAACGTTCGTACAGGCGTGCAAGCCGTCAGGGAAAGTGCATAGCTGCATGAAGTTGCAACTCGTGGTGCTGCTGTAACGCATTAATGGCAGCAAACCTGTGCCTGGTAGAGGAGTGAGTGAGAGGGAGGTAGACGGGAATCCTCTTATATAAGAGGCATATTAAAGTCCTTTCTTAACGGCGATGCTAGCACAAGACAAAACCGTGAGGCCTTTTTCGACGAGGGCGATACCACACTGAATATTTCGACATTGTTTTAGAGCTACGGAATGCGCTACATAAAACGGAAGATTTGGAATATGAGAAACAGGTAAATAAAACAACTATAGAGTAAAAAAAGAGACTAGTATCTTGTGAAATAAAATGTGGATATACAAAGAGATGCCTGTAGTCGTGTTTTTTGTTTTTTACGTCTCTCGACGATGTCTCGATGAAACTGCGACTTCGCCATTTGGAAATCTGACTCGAACTCGTCGTTGCAGTTGTCCTCGAGACTTCATAACAGGAAGGAAAAAAAAAGCCAAACCCGCCACGTATACCGGTATGAATTTTAAACCTCGTAAAATCCTTGAGGAATCAATGGCTCGTGATACCAAAGACGATCCTCTCGATACCTTCATTTCGCATATTGCCAATTATAATTTATAACCGATCAATGGGTCAGCTACAAAACGCCCCCCCCCCCCTTTATTGCCATTTTGAGTAACGATTGTTTTTAACACGCGACTGTCATTCTAAGCGGATTCTTATATATACTTATAGACAATAAATGGCTCATATCTCATCACTCGTGGGACCTTCGATCTTAACGATCCTTATGTCCTCTTGTCTGAGGTCAATTTTCCTACTCACGCTAATCCGTACGTGATAGAATGACATAGGAACTTGGCAAGTTTACACGGATACGACCTCCCACGTGCTTGTCGCTATATGACATTTCGACCCCTTGCACAATTTCCATACTGATTCGAACTATCTCATTCACCCACTGGGACCCAATAGCCGCACACACAAAATCCCATAAGACTTTTAGCACTATTTACTATTGGCCCCTCGGTTCTACGTATCGACGGTACCGAAATTTATAATGTTGCAAAACAAATATTTGGATTAATACATAATGGTAATTACTGATGGAAATTATTTACGTCACAGGTTAAACGACTCTCGCGTAATTTTCTACGAAATATTAAATAGATTTTCAAGAAATTACTTAAAATTAAACCACCATTTTTTTATTTTCCTTTTGGATATTTTTTGTATTCTCAATCCTCGTCAATATTTACGAGAATCGTATGCGTGAATATTCGCAATAACGATTTTGTCTTATTCACGTGGTTTAAGCGAGAATTTTCGAAATAACACGGAGTACGCCCAATTGGCAGTCAGTATGACGACCCATTGATGGTTTCGTTGCATAACAATTACAAAGCAATAGCGTCGTACGTTATACGGCGATTAGAAAATGTTTTAACTACAAGGAGGTTCTTGGTTTTATTAACTTGTTCGTTTGACAGTTAGTATCTAATTATTATTTTCGTATAATTTGATCGTCCGTCGTTTATATGTGAATGGAGTCTTTGAATAGCTGAATATATTTGGTAGTTACGAAGAACAACAATAGCTATATGTAAGCAGCAATGAGGAAGCAAACGTATCTGATCCGTCGAACGATCTTAAATGTTACAATAGCTGTAAAACTCAACCAATCGAATCCGATTGTTTGGGTAGCGCAATTGTTGCTGGACCTGTCGAATGTCGTTTATCCGAATTGAACGATCATATTTCCTACTGCGCCCAACTAATTTTTGCATTTAAGGGATCAAAAGTAGAGTATGAAAAATTGACAAAATTAATGTCTAGCTTTTATTAAAAAGTAATTAAAGAAGACGTATTTACTTACCCAATAGAGTCACTGACTTCAAATACTGCACAAACACTCTCAAATCCAGCGCCCCTCCCGCACTGAGAAACAATCGTCAAATCGATCCCTCGATTCTACGAATCGTCAATCGATCGATTATCGATTTTTTACGTAAACCGTCGCGTTTGGTTTTTCAAATAAAAAAATCCTTCTTTAACTGTCTTTAAAAAACTACCAGTTACAAACGATAAGATCTGAAAATATTAATCAATAACAAGAGAAACGAGCGAACTGATATAATTGGCTTAACTAGCGTTAACTATCGAGGTAGCGACGTTGACGAGGTAGGGAACGCGAATGAGCTGTCGTACGATTTGAGTGGACAAGCCAAAAGGAACGACTGGCCTTAAGGAAAATTAGTGACGTGTGCCGTTGTTTCTTTGGCGTGCTGACTGCCAGACGGTAGGCTGGAGCATTGCTTTTAACTGGGCCGCCATGTTGATACCACCTCTACTGCACTTCTCGATTGTCCTTCCACGGCGGCTTCATTCTCGATTCATGATTGACAATTCACTATTCACCTGTGCCTCCTGCCCGCTCCACCTTTCTACCGCCATCAGCTACCGACGATACAAGTGTCCATCGATGACGTCACGATGACCCTTCAAACTTTTTTTTCTACTCGCGCGTCACCAGATCCACGTGTATGTACATGTCAGAACCGGCTGTCTATGCTCTGGCTTTATTTCTATTATGACCTCTTCAGACCTGCATCATCATTCCGTCGGTTGATTGTTAGTCGGTGTTATACTTATCCTCGGGCAATCATGAAATCGAGCAGGCTCTAGTTTTATTTCAGTATTATTCCATACGGACAAAGGACAAGAAATCGCAATGTATACATTAGCAATGGCCGAAAAAAATGATCCAGTGACCAGTCAGGCGATACGATCGCTATTGGATTGAGACATGAAATGATTGGCGGGTTGTGAAGAGAAAAAAAATTACGTGACGATTGTTACAGCTTTTTTTTCTTCTCCTGGAGTTCAGAACTTTTTTTTTACTTGTAGCCACCTTGGAAATTATATTTAACTTTACTAAGCTACATACGTGTTTGAGTGTAAATACAAGAATGAAAAATAAAATATTTTAGTTAGAATAATTAGTTAATTACGCACCTTTTATTTAAGTGCGCAAGAATAAAATGAATTACCGCGACAAGCGACAATTGATTAATTTATATGATATTCACAGCAGCAATAACGGCGTGACCGGTTAACGTTCATATAAGGATCGGGTTCAAATGCTAAATTATTCCTAAGTAATATTCTAAAAAAAAAGTGTTTAATTTATTTTCTTACATCTCGTACCGATAAAAGAGTACCACTGGAGACAGATGGGATATAACTTTTTTTTAATCAATATAAATGAAAACTGTATTTTTTTTACAGTGAATTTCCATATTGGACAATTGAAAGTTGTAACGATAGCAGATTTTGCAATGAATTCTTAGCACATTTTATTGCTTATATTGTACATTCACGAGGTTCAGTGACACGGCTGGATTGAAGAGTTAAGTAGTTCGTGTCCTTTTTCGACAATCAGAATACAATGCCAATGATAATGAATTATATATTTTCATAAACTGTCATCTCCTGTCCTTTTAACGGTTGCTGTGTACTATTTCTGCGTTAATACGTTTCTAAAATGATTCCCTTCTTTATTAAGAATCGACGCGAGCAACTGCGACGCTCTTCTACCATTCTATTAACCTTCTTAATATATCGATAAAACGACCACTAACGTGACAAACAAGAATCCTAGCCCATTATCATAGGGTCGGTCCATCTCGAAATTCCGATTGACATATTTTTTAAATCTGTTCAATGTCCATACTTTATTTACACTGAATGAGCAACATTCAACCTAGAGTCAATGATGTTGCAATTTTTATATCCAAGGTCAAGTCTGACGTTCATCCTTGTGAAAAGGTCTATACACCTTAATTTTGTTTCTGTACCACAAGCCTTTGACTTTCCTTAAAAAGTTCAGTAAATCGTGACCTTCCTCGGTCACATTAATAAAATTTAATGACAGGTAAAAGAAAATTCGACTTAAACATTTCAGATTCCAGGAGAAGAGTTCCTTCTAGTAAGTATGATGATTTGCAGGAAATTTTTATCCAATTTTTGTTATGTTTACAGTGACGCGCAAAAATGATAGACAGTCGATGACGCTGAGCAGACACGGATGATCGTGTTCTTACACGAGTCTTCCAGGCATTTGTGATTCCATCCAACGCTTCAGAGGACCCTCTGTTATTTACATATGTATATATAAATAATTCTCGATCATTCGCTAGACTGTATGTCCCTGCGCGCGGTTGTCGGATGACGTTTTACGGTTCTTCTGGTTAAGTATATAAGTACAGATATCTTGACTCACTACCACAAATTAATCGAATGATACACGGTTAAAGGTTTTCCGCGCGCGTTTAAATGCATGCATAGAATTTGAATTTATATGGCGAATGGCATTTAAGAATCATAGATGCGTAAAACGATTATCCGGAAGTAAGGTTAGAATCGCCCGAGGCTAGTGTTGCCAAGTTGATTCGCATTTACGGAAAATTCCGCACTCATATAATTTATGCATCCCAGTCTACTCGCTTTATGATTCTCTTACGTTTCTTCGAAGTTTTTTCGACCCACCTTGACTTGCCTTGACTCGCATCGTTACAGCTTAATATCGACCTCGAATTATTGTCATCGTACGAATCATGCAATGGTAAGATCATACATCGTAAAGACGTTTTCAATGAACGTTATAGTTTCCCGCGTACCGACGGCATCTTCGCGACGGAATAATATGTCAGATTCCAAATAATACGACGTGTGCTATGATAACCTCTAATAGCAGTCATTAAAATATCAGTAAAAATATCCGTCGGTTCTTTTTAGGTCATGACGATCATAGACGTACATATCTTTTTATATTTCAAGTTTGCATTTGCTGCCGACAAAACTAATTATTGGAACCGTAAGTTTGAGATTCTCTCTTTTTTTTTCATCAAATTATTTATTCTATTCTTAATATACGCCTAGTCACTAATCGATGACCTTTTATCTGTTCAACTCGTGGCAATTCCATCACGTGAGTCAAAGACTCGTACGGCTACATGAAAACAACCTATCCCGGTAGAATTCCAGTTTTTGATGCGGACGTCGAATGGAATCACGAGCGCTACGCGTTCTTCCTTAGAAATTCTGATTAGCGAAGCATTCGATATATTATTATGTTCACTTTAATACCATGGAAAACCCAAATCTCATTTTTGCACCGCCATTTTTCGTTCCGCATTAATTTTGATGTCGTATTAGGCCTAAGTCACAGAACTCATTACCGTATCCGCCTGCATCAGTGGGAAATATTCACACATCACTACACTGTCCAGTATCAACACCATTCGGACGCTACAATGTCGTTAAAGTTCAGTAGCGTTCCTTCAGTAAAAATATTGTCGCAGATTTAATCCCGGACACGGATAATGGTATACGAACGGTAAGGCACTGAGACGAAAACTGAAACGCGGGAACAGTCCTACTTCGATCCATGAAATAATTGTATATGTTAGTGTTCGATACGGATACAATCCTGAAACCTGTGAATCGGGCTTTAAGCTATGTTAAATTTCCACTTTGAGCAATCCGATATGATATTATCAACGGTTGAGCAATTCGATAATAACTAACCTTTAGCGACGGTTTTTATTTCGAGAGTACACGGAAGTCATTTTCTATTATCTATAGTTCTATCAATTATTTCATTTCTACGGCCGTACTTTCCCTCCTGATATCAGTTATGGATATTCTACAAACTTTATTTATAGATTAGTCTGACTTATCATTTTCCTATTATAGTACAAAGTATTAACATAATATATACTGCTGTTTTATTATTAGACTTTTATGCCTGGGGTCTACAATGTACCTTGAATGGTAAGAGCAAAGGTACGTGACTGCCAAACGACTGTTTTTCGTATCCGAAGAATTCTGGACTCCCTGACGTTTCATTGTTCACTGAAAAACTCTGCTTATACGAATGTTACAAATAACGAAAGAAAACGTGCGTCGAGCTTTCTTGAAATGGTCGAGGATGATCGCTAGTGGCCTTGGCCTACTGGATCACCCACTTTGTACTGATATACACGGCGAGCACATACAGAACGTATCGGCAAATTGCACAACGCGACGTAACGCTGGCTTCTGTCGTGCGTTACGCATAGATGGAACGACGCCCGTTTATTATTGTGCTAACTATGCGCCATCTAGCGCGTTATTATTGTTTTATAATTTTTATCCTGTGTAAGAACGTTTATATGGATAGTGTATCTTTGGGTGTGTGTGTGTGTGTATATATATATTGCATGATATAATATAGTTTGGAAGCAACAAGTCAAATTTTGAGGCTAACTAATGAAATCGAATACTGATGTAACATAACGACTATTTTATGTATATTATATGGTATGCACTTTATGAAATACTTTATTCGTGAAACAGTCGGACTAAAAACACACACACACATATGTATATATATATATATGTGTATACTCTCACCATAGATTAATTACTATATTTTGTTTTTCTAAAGAGGGGGAACGTTTCTGCGTAGGAAACTTTTTTTGTAATTTTTCAAAGAAGCAAAATCCCTCGAGGAAGCCCAATTATGAATGACCAAGATCCAACTGTACGATAGCATCGATAGCCAGAGGGTTATTTATTTTCTTTCGATTCTAGTATGAGAAATGGAGAAAAGCGTCGATCGGAGTTATGTTATGTTATGTTTGTCCCGATACGTTTGAAGAATGTCAGGAAACTAATAAGATTGCAAAAGGCTCCTCGAATGGTTCTTTATCCGATTGTTTTGATTTCTCAATCCTTCGGGCATTTCGAGTTACTCAATGTACGTCATATTGCCGATATCGGTGGCATTACGACGCCGCGATCACTCATTGCTGTAAATATTTATCTTGCTAATGTGAATTGTTGACTATCAGTGCATACCTTTTAGTACTGTCTACTATGGACAGGCTGCTCGTCGCAGTTCTCTGGACTTTTGAAGAATTCGCAGCGGAAGTAATGGAAGTCGACGTGATGAAAATATTTAAAGAGCATTCACCTATAGTCGTCGATTCTCCTCGATGGTCAATTCTCAATTTTGAAATCTTTAGGTTCTAAGACAGAACGAAATCCGTTGACGAATAGTGTTTATGAGTTGGCGCCTTTAGGCGTTCCTTACTAATTAACCTTAAATTCTCCTGTCTGTTATCGAGCGTTCTCGTTACCGACGCCCTTGTCATTATTGCTTTAATCATCGTTATCCTAGAATTATCTCTTAGGTGAAAACGCGAGAGACCGTTTCGACGTTTCTGGTCTGAGGTTATAAAGTTCCTTTCGTAGATGCGACCTCAATTTAACGGCATGAAATTATTGCTGATGAATCGTGCATTTCTTTCCAGACGGCAGACTGGATTTACTTTTACTAAACCTCGATATAGGTATACGGGACGTCGACGTCGGCATCTTTTCTCTTGTTTTTAATGCGACTGAAAGTGGCAAGGACGCGACGTAGTGACTATTGCGTAAATTATTTCAACGTTTGCTGCTCAGTGATGTAGTTTCTTGCGCAAAATTGGACTCGCACAAGAAAGGTTGACGTTTGCATATATATGTGTGTGTGTGTGTGTATATATATATATACACATAAGTGCCACGGAGTTTTGCGAATAGGAATTTGGAACGTTCGTCCCGGAATCAAATTTTCATGGCAATTTTGATACCAACAAAAGATTCCAATCGATGAAATTTAAAAATAGTAAATGAATAATGTTTGAATTTTATTACGATTATGGCTTTATTATCGAAATTATAGGAATACGTAATTAAGGCCTTCGAAATAATGCTAATGCTGACATGACGATTTCGAGATATTCAATGCTTTTGCGACAACAAATACATACTTAAATGTTTTTGCATTCTTCTGTACATTTGGAATTTTCCTCCTAAGATTTCATCGCAGACCGAGTAAGCGAGCGATACTTAAATTTCGAGGACGTTCGAGAATGGACAAGTCCAAGGTGCGAGGAGCCCCCTTGTTTTATGTATCTCGTTAAGACGACTTCCTTAATATTCATTGAATATCAACTCACAACTGAAAGAAAAAGAGACATATCCGAATAACTTAGGTTTATCGTCGTCGGGTTACTCGTCGATCGTATTCGTTCATCTTTAGGCTCGTTTCTATGCTCGGAAAGACGTCCCAGAGCACGCGACTCGCGCAACAAACAAAACTCGAGAGTCGCTCGAGCTTGAAGATGCGCGAGCCCATAAACGATGAAGGTCTCACTATGGAGAAATGTTTGCAGTTATACCTGATCGGCATACAGAAGCACCTCGTATACACACTGCCAAGGAGAGAGAGAGAAAAAAGAAGCAACTAATATCCAACTTTGAAGCAGTGCCGATCGTCTTTAAACAACGTATCTACACTTCTTCCTTCGCCATACTGTATTCTCTGTTTCCTTTAACCGTATTCACACTGATAAATACGCACTCGTAGACGCCAAAAGACCCGAGTTTTTTCGAGAAAATAAGAGACCGATATATGTCATCGAGTTCAGGATTTGCTTGTGAACTGACCGAATTATTTCATTACAAACTCTACACGTAATTCTTAGACGCTCTAGGTTTATATCTACAGGTCGACGTTCGAAACTAGCGTCATTGCGCATGCGCGTCGCTCACGCGAGAGTCTGGCGAAGTTTGAATCGAAAGAAATTATTACATCGCCATCATTAAGTTACATATCATGAAGGTAAGTCGTCGACCGCACTTTTGACCTGCGAAATATATTCGTGCGACAACGTGACACTTCATGATCTATTCGAATTATAAATACAGTCGACTCTCTGTATAATCGCGCACCTGGGATTTCGAGAGGCGATAGCCATCGAGAGAGAGGGCGATAGTACGGAGATCCGCCACTCCGTCGATATCACAGTGGCGTCTCGGTCGATCGACGCTACTAGGTTAATTGGCACGACTTGAGTTCACGCATGTCGCATTTTATCGCGTGTGCTGAAAGACGCAGAAGAGTGGGAGAAACCTTCTTCTCTTGGTGCGAGGGTTTAGAAAGAGAGCTAAGTGGAAATGTGACTATACGAAGTGCGTTTACAGCGAGGAGTCGACTGTACTATTTTTTGGCCATTGTACTGTAATAAATATAAATGTGCTCGAGGTTTAATGACATTCTGCTTGTCATGTTTATTCGGTTTTATGATTTTGATAATGAGACTTCAATTTAAGTATATATGTAGTGAATCGACAAACTATTTATCTAATGGAAAGAAATTTATTCGTATTTATATTCGTATTTTTTTGCACTTTGCATACGTAAATATCGTTAACACTTTTACAGTCTCCGAGCATCAATTGTGCTGTACTTTAATTAATGCATGAGACTGGACGTTTGCCGTTTCCTGCTTAATGCCGAGCAGATGCTTTCGCGACGATACGTCACTCTTGTGTACCTAAGGATCACGCACGTTATACCAATCGTATTTATTCTACTTTTCACCAAAAAAAAAAAGCGGTTAACTCAAGAATTTACGTCACAGAAGCAGTACGCAAAATGATATCTCAAAGTCAGTCGGTACGGATGTCACGTAATATTATGGAAATATAAAGAACACTGGAAGTCACGAAAATATGCATTATACATAGAGAGAGGTATTTGATTCTATTAAAAAGAAAAAAAAACTAAACAAATATTTATAAATTAACTCATGTAGTACTTATGAACAATGTGATGTAAATTAAGGAACGAGCTTCGATTACAGTGACGACGAAAAACAAATATACGTAATACAATTGCCCCTGTCGAATGGCAACTGGTAAAGCAGCCGCGTCAACGACATTAAACGGAGGCCTGCAGTCGGGGAAGACAGTATAAACGCAACCGGTACGATTAGAACCAACGAGGGAGACATGCAAATGGCCAGACTAAGATTTAGAAACAGCTGAACAGACAAAACAAATATATGCAAATACACACCTACAAAAGGATGAACGATATATGAGTATGAAACAAATCAAACAATAAAGCAAAGAAGACGTCCACAAAATTAAAGATAATGAATGACCAATAATGTCACGTGGTGCTACAAACAAAGCGAGCCTGGGCGTGCATAGGTTTCTAGATTCATATATACACTCAATTACAATAGATAAACATATATACAAACACGTTCGTATTCGATCAATAGATTTAGAAGACTTACTCGTAGAACCAAGGATTCACCTGTTGCTCCTGCCCGGAAAAGTCAACATGTAAAACAATGTTCGTTAATGTCACTGGCCGACGATAAGTTCACTGGCAGAGAGATAGAGAGAAAAAGAACAAAAATAGGGAAACTAAAAAGGTTCACAAGTCTATATACACTGTACTCACTGTATTCCTTAAGATCAAGCAAATACACTAATCCGTGTCACGTGTTTCTTTACCTGCCTCATATACACTCGGCCCTCCAATCGACTCAGCCAATACAACACAACTTGCACAGCATGCACATAAATTATACATATACACATATATAGGATTATCCAGTAGAAATGCACCATCTGAAGTTAGTGCGCCTATTTGAGTCCTATGGTAAAGCCATATTCAGGTGGTGCGATTGGGCTGAATAACCTTGTATAAATATATCTTAAACCGTAGCTATCGTATTTCCGCACGCCGGTTCACGTTTTCCTACAGGTAGCATACCTGTCTTCGAGTTAAAAATATCTAGTAACGGGCGAAGCTACGGATGTCGGCATACGTGTTTTTACTTGGCACTGATCTTACGTATCCTCTTTGATGCCGGTTCCGTTTCATCAAGGCAAGCACGTGGTTCAGTAATACATTGCACGACCGGGTCTTTGTTCTACTCGACGCAGAGTGTCCCGCGACTTCGCTCGCCGTTCTGCCACCCTATTCTACTTCTTTAGTCTCTACTCTCTATCTCTGCCTCTGTCGCCTCTTGAAATCATCCCACACTAACCCCCGTATCACCCCCTTGTCCTCATTCTCTACCTCAAATCTCCCTCCCACCCCTTCACTCTCTTGCCCTGTCTCTTGTCGGTATGTGCCTGTAGATAGACGGGTATCTATGCTATTCTATTTCCCTGCACGGCTCAACTGTGAACGCACGCGCGTCGCACGTCGCGCACAGCACTGGAAACGCAACCCAGTTAGTTACGACAGAGTTGCGTAACACGATGCGTCATGTGCTCGATTTTGTCCCCATACAGTTGCGAGGGCGGGAACAATTTGAAACAACCGTTTGAAAATTGTGTCTTCAGACAGTGGTATATCTTTTAAGGTTATGGAAAATGGGATGAATGATCGTGACGTTCGTTTTGGAAATTTATATATATTCTATCTTTTTATTAATAATACCAGATGTCAAAATCGTCGAGAGAAATATGATTGGAGATGTTAAGAGGATATACGTGTCTAAGGATAACGAAAATAGAAACAATAATTTTGAATTTTCAAACGAACAATTTTTAGACGCTTAAGTGGCTGTTTAATTGGTATTCAAAATTTCTACTTGATTATGCTCGATTGACACTCATCGTAGGACGATCGCTTGACTGGGTATGGGAACGGTAGTTATCGTTCGCCGTGACAAGACGAAGGTGAGTAAACACAGAGAGCAGCGAGTTACTCGTGTCAAGAGTAAACAGACGTATCTCAGTTGCTGTACGTACGCAAAACTTTTCTTCGTTCTGCGATATTCAATCGTCACTTTGGTCTTGTTACGTCTTCTGTCTGGTTGAATTATTATTATTCATTTTTTTTAACGCAGTGTCCGTCGTCTGGTTCACTTTGGCAATTTCTTAGTTCAGATACCTTTGACGGTAGTCGACTTTCAATAGATTTTGGGTACTACATAATTTTCACTTGTTGCAATTTTTTTATAATCGTCCACTCATATTTCACTTGACTCGAAAGTCTGAAGTCTGTGAAGTATCAAGTGGAAAGACTTTGACTTGAAAGGTTGATTAACTGATTTAATACGAAATCAGATGATACTGAATAGCGTATGTATCAAGACTGTTCACTGAATTATTCGATTCGACGTTTCAGACTCGTGATTAGATAACACACGTGTGCTACTTTGAACAAAATTTATAATATGTTCGTCTCGAGCGATTGAGGATGATTTTCGATAGAGAATCCATCCGACTATTCCAAAGGCGACGAAGATAAATATTTTAACGACAGTAAGGAGACTTTACCAATCAAGTGTATGCCTATGAAGGCGGTACTGTGAAAATTGATACAGTTTGGATATACCTGATGCTATTTATATTTATATAATCTCGATAATCTGGATTTTACTTGGGCTTACGTCGGATACGCCATGATAAAAGGAATCCCCCAAAAACTCCTCATCAAAACGTCTGAAACGATCGAAGCAGCTTTTTTAAACAGCGTTTGAAAAATAATTTTAGAATTTAGGTTCTGTTTTAGTCACAATTAATATTATTTTCCTGACAGCCCCATCCAAACTTCAAGTTTCAATGTCTCTACAGCCAGTCGAAACGAAAAAACAATTGTGTTTCTTCCCTAGTGTAAACTGTAAATCCCTCTCGCCCCTGTACTGTAAGTCGAATTTAATGTTTATTTCAGCCCTATTACTTTCGCATTTTTTTGTTAGTTACGTCACAATTTATGCGTACGCCAATAGTTCCCCGCACTATTAGCATTAAGTTTACTTGTTTCTGACTGGCTGCTGACACTGAAACTCGGTCACAATGCAGATAATCACGAAAAATATAGTGTGTGACACGGGATTATATACATTTTGAGACTTCGAGTTTGTCAGGTCTCGTTTACGGCTCGGGCAGCCAATTTCACCCTATAATCTGAAAACGTCATGTTTCATCTCTTGTCACACAACATTCTATTTCACGAGCGAGATGTTTATTATGTCACTTTCAGAATTTCCTATTTCTGTGTCAATGTGATTTTAATTATTTTATTTTAACGACAAATAAGGCGATATGTGTTTTTCCATACGTCTTAGATTCTCTGATAAAACGGTAGTGATATCTGGTTTTTTTTCTCTTAAAGTACATTCCTGCAAAGAACTCGAATGATGGTTCGTTCGTCAGTAATCTTTATTTTGGACCTTAGACCCCACTTGTCTCCGTATGACCACGTAGCTATGTATATCTGTTACGTACGTAACCTGTAATGCGCGTGGTACTATAGCGTATTCAAGATACTACATTGCAGACAAAATTCTCGTATGATCTACGCGATCATAATGACTGATAGTATTATCATGAATTATTTCCTAGAATTTCATAATTCAATAATCACAAAATCGCGATGGTTGATAGTCGCCAATTGTGAATTCTGTAATGTTTATTTATCGCTGATGACCAGCAAATTTATAATAGCGTTGTTTATTTACCTGATTTACTGCAGCATTGGGTATAAGGTATAATATATTGCGTGTGTTCGATTGGCAGGATCATTAGATGATACTGAAAATTCTGTTTAATTCAAATTTTCTATGTACATCAAATTGCACCAGACTACGATCGGACTTACCAACTGAGTACATTCTATTGACACTCGTGGTGCAGCGGTTGCACGCAACAGTTTTAAGTCTGACAGCCAGTGCAAGAAATTTCGACTAATCGAAAATGCTGTAAGCTGTTACCAGAAGAATGAAGTCAATTCCATTATTATTCATTAGTCGATAAACAAGATTTCTTTTTACCTGCGTAAGATATCAACATTATTACTCAACTGAATTGTTTGCCACTTGGAATATATTTTGCGAGTGAAATTCAAAATGATGACGCATAACAGTTCGTATATATGGAGATAATGCGTAACGCGAATTTATGTTCTATGCGCAATTGGTTAACAGGATTTCAAGAAGTGTTATTTTGTAGAAAATTATTGCGAAGAGCCGTTTGGACCTTTGAACATTACGTCAGTGACCAATGCTTGGCGATGATCAACAAAACTTGAGAATCGATACTCGGGGTAATGGATATCAGTTACGTGTGATATTGTAAGAGAATATATGTTTGTTTGAAAATTAAATAATTATAAAACACGACTCTTAGTGAAGATTCGAGATATTTGATCAGAAATTACGTCACGATAAGGATAAACAAAAAAAAAGAAAAAACATTTTAACAGTGAAGAATAATGATATTGCGGTAAAGAAATTTTCTCACAGATTTTTTTATTTCTTTTTTTTCGGTGTAATTCTCCCCAATTATGTACAAAAATATAATGAGAATTAATAATTATTACAGAGTTTAACATTAGGTACATGACGATGCGTGTTTTCACTTTTTTTTTAATTCTCCTTCAACTTCATAAGTCGCTTCTTCAATTTCACTCAAAATCTTGTCCTTTGTTTGTCTCGCTGTTTTTCTAGTATAATAGCAATAATTATTCATCATAATCATTATATACAAAGAGGCATCGACTATCTAAGAGGGAATGAGGTGGGTGGCTGCTGGGTGGCTAGATGGGTCGGCTATATTGAATTATCAATTATTAGATGTTAATGCCAAAAATTGAATTAGCACAGGTCATGGGTTCCTCGCGAGTGGGTGATCCAGAAATTAATTTTCTTCAAGAAGCCAGTATATGATTCTCATTAATTTTGAATTTTCAATCGATCAATTTAGGAATCTGATTGCACGACTCATTCTACTTTTATTGTCAATCAATGTCAATGTACACGAATCGATCACTTCCATGGAAACAATGCATAATTTCGATTGACTAACGTGATACAAAGCAGGACTATCATTGGTCCCATAACAGAATGTGCCTCCATCAAAGACACTGTGTCGTCTTTATGAATATGCATACTGATGAAAAAAAAGAAGAATGAAATAAAAATAAATGTTTTATATCCACCACGCTGATTAAGATATTCGATAAATAAATTCCCAGATGAAATCATTCTATGAGACATAAATTGGTTTTCGTGGTTAATTATAAAAAAAATAACCGTCCCATCGGCTGATACATGAATCGGCATAGCCATTATCACCACCACCATCACACACTTTGACTATTTAGCAGCTACCACCGTAACTACCATCACCATTTTCACCAGCGTCCATCGAACACTTTTTTTAGTGATAAAAGGAAAAGTTAGCGTTCAAAGGACGTGAACGAATAAGCAACATGAAAACATAACCGAGAGAGAATGAACGTGACGTTGATAATTAGCGATAACAGAGAATGACTGATGAACGAGTTTAGAGAATGATTGAAGAATGATTAGAGAATATATCGTGTTTAATATGACATACGAAGAATGACCTCTCTCGGTACAATTTTTCATTTCGATTCTGATTCACCTCACTTGACTTGGCTCTCCTCGCAAGGAGAGAGACGTTTAATAAAAATATAATGAGAATAAAGAAGTTTGCTCAGTGTTCGATGAAAACAACAATTTCATTACATACATTCCTACCTAGTAGAAAATTAATAACAAAAGCCTTAATTAACTAAACTCGAGGGGGTGGTTCGATTGGGCATTATACTTTGTACACGAGTTCGAGGCTAAGTAATTAATCTCGTGCTGAGTCACCGGAATCGTTGATAATGAAACACGAGACAGTGGCAAGGAATCTATTTTGTTTTAATAACAGCAACTTTCGTACACACTTTATCCATTGTCTGTGCCCACGCGCGTCTACCAACGATTCGTGGTTACCCAAAATTTATCTAATGGTTTTTATTTTCTTTCGAATATCGAGCCGCTCCTTTCTAATGGCTGTCCGATTAGACATTCCACAAACGAATTCGTATTTAACAATGAAGTTATCGCGCGGATGATTGATTCGTCTTTTGTTCAGTCGCTCGAAAATTCCGTTAAAAAAGTCCTACGAGATTACAAGTTGCGTTCATCTGTCGGCTCCGGGTCGAACCACATACGGTCAAATAGAGTAGACGAAAACCCCCGAGCAAAAGGACTCGGTTATTTTCTCGTTTTATCGTACAAAAGATTTATAGAAAAAGGTCCTCCCGTTCGCGCTGGTAAAGATCGACGCGTTACAATGAATTTTGATCGTGAACTTCAGACCCAGACAAACTTTTGACATTGGTCTTGGTAGGAAAAAAAAAAGAGAGGAAAAAAGGCTCTAAGTGAATAAGGCGCTGCGTTTCAACAACAACTAATTCTATTTGGCCTTGTGATAATAACTGTTTGAGAGAAAAAAAAGGGGAATCCTTCCAAAAGGAAGTGAAAAGGAGGATGGCGAGTAAGAATTAATCGCCATCCTCCAGGTAAGTGCGCCTATTTGTTCGTGCGTGGACGTGTTATGCGAATATGGTATAAGATTCACATGATTTTTGTATATGACCGAATTACAATGACGATTAATGATGCTAACAATAACGCTTAAGCGATATGAAGACTAACGAGAAGAATCAGATCAGACTGATAACTCTCTTGACGTCTTCGAATCGGCTTTGAAGTTAAAAGGATTAAAATAATTAAAAAAAAAAAGAAAAGATACATTAAAAAGTAAAATGACGTAACGAAAACACAAGGTTTCAACATGCATCTTTGCGATCGCACCACCCACTGAGCCATCCACCCTGACAGAAAACGACCCTTATCTCTATGACGAACACCAAAGCTTTGAACACAATCGGGGCAATGGGAGGATTCGACTCTAGTGAAGTCCACGACGTCGTTGACAAAGCGTCAGAAGCCAATAACCACGGCAAGGACCGTGAGCCGAGAGTCGGAACTCAGGAGTCACGACGTATCTCGGCGCCGGCAGTACGTCTGTGCACCACGTGCCAACGGTCGAGATGCTCGCAAGGAGTCAGGGTCTCTTTGTGGTATGTGCGAATGTACGCGTTTTCGGATGCTCACGCAGATTACTATCAAGTCCTCCTGAAGACGTCCACCGAAGATAGCCAAGGGCGGCCCCGGTGAAAATATAAAGACTATCGTCCGTACGTCGGTCCGGGAGATCCTTCGGATCGACCCGGTGTTCACGAGCAGAGAGGACGAAGTAGCGTCTGGATGCTTATCGTCTTCTTCGTAGGCGCCACGACGCCAGGAACAAGTCAGACGCAAGCGGTGAACGCAAATCGGTGATGCGAAATGAAGTGGATTTGTGTCGACGTTTGCGCGATTGTTGGCGCAGACGTTGGCGCGGAGTAGGGGCGGGAGGGGGTGGCACTGAGACGCGACAATAAGAGATCGCCTCGTCGGCAAAAAAGAGAGCGGGCCTTAGGCAAGCTTCTTCTCCGTATTGTTATTCGCGACGTAACCGTTGTTCGTGCCATTGCTGTAACAGCTGTTGTACTCCTTGTTGTAAATCGTCGCGTAGGAAGACACTCCGTTCTGCCTTGGCTCCTCGAGGACGGGCATGCAGGCACCTGTGTTACCGGCGCCTTCCTCATCCTTGACGCCATGTTTCCTCGAACCCCTGCCAGACTTTGAACTGTACTTCGTCTTGTAAAAGTCGGAGAACAAACCGAGGAAGAGAACACCGTGAAGACCGATCCAGATCATGAAGCTACGTGGGTAATCACATTCAGTGAAGAGCAACTGGAACTGGTGGGTCATGATGAGAACGAATTGCACCTGAAATAACCAAGTTTAATCGTCATTATTGAATATAAATAGCCAAAGACAAATATATTTTTTAAATCACTTCAGATCCCTCACCATTTGCAATGTGGTCAAGTACTTCTTCCACCAGATGTACTTCTGGTATTCTGGTCCCATCGCTGCTACCATATAATAAAAGTACATGATGATGTGCACGAAGGTGTTCAGCAAGGCAAAGAAGGTGCTGTGTCCACCCGGTGCAAACTTCATACCCATCCACACGGAAAACGGCATTACACCGTGATGAATTACATGGAGGGTCGACACGTGCTGGTTCTTCTTTCTCAGAATGAAGAAGAGCTGAAATTGAAATATAGGTAATTAAGGTACCATTACATCCCCCCCCCCCCCCGCCCCCACTAGCTAAACAATGAATCATTGTTACATACTTTTAATTGAAAAAGCATTACGTCAATGTTGTCTATTATACCTCCTTTTCTCTTTTATATCCTAATACCTCTTCACGATCAAAGTACGTAATCGGTACAAGAGTCAATTATGGGTCAAGAAGCAAAACCTTGAGAGCACTTGGCTGAAGCTAGATTATTAGCTGCTAACCAACTACGTAGCTTTGACCAGAGCATAGAAGAGTCCGTGTCGCGTCGCAATAATTTCCGGGTCAAAAGTTCATCCATCATACATTCAGGTGTCTATGATTATTCCTTTGCAATTTAGCGCATGTTCCACTTCCACTGACTTTTTTGTCATTTGCAACGATTATCGGTATGCTATTTCAATATTACGCGAGCGTCAATGTAAACGTAGACTGGTATCCTTGACAGTTGTTTCTCGAGGTGCAATGTGTAATTGAAAACCATCGTGCGATATCGAGTAGAGAAAAAAATACAAGAAACTCGTTTCCCATTATCAGATTTCCGTCTGGTGTCTATTAATTTCGTTTACAAAGTTCTTCGTGCAACATGATTGACCGATGATTAATCGGGGTCGGTCAGGCCGAATAGAGAGAGGAGACCACGTGACCGTCTTTAAAAATATTCGAAATTTCATAGCCTCTCGTCTACAACTCGGACGCTAAATGTTAACACGAAATAAATTTTAAGTTTGCACAAAATGTTTTCTCACCGTGTCAAAGAATTCGGTAAATTTGCTGAAATAATACCACCAACATGTGTTAGCCATTCTCAATGCCATAGGGTTGTTAGAGTAATCGACTGGCTGACACCGGAAACTGTAGCCCCTCGCCCATCCGCTCATCAGGTACTGAAAAATGCAAAAAAACCAAATAAATAAATTAGAGTGAATTGTGCATCAAGATTTAGTTTAAAATTTTAGAGTGTTGTTTCAATAATTTAATTACATTATTGGCTCCGTACCAGTTGCTAAAAAAAAATTGACTCTACAGTATACTGAGATGTTTGGAGAAATTTCGTGAGACTTCCAAAAAAAAGTTTCAAAATACGTGACAAGCAAGTGTTTGTCTCTCTTCAGTGTACAACGTTCGATTATTCATGACTTTAAATAGCTGTTCAAGACTTTCAAATAATATTTTAATAGCGCAGACTACACGAGACTTGTAAAATCTTCTAATCTAATGAATTCCGCCAATGACGTTCACAGTAGTAGTAAAAATATGAAAAAGACGCAATATCAGTTATTAAGTATGATTTGTAAGAATTCGCATAAAATTGTAACCATGAATCGCAATGACTTATGCTAAGTCATATTATTTATCTACCTCCTGTCAATACATATCACTTAGAAATATGTTTACTGTGCAAGAGCTATTACGATTGCTGTTAATTAATCAAATTTAGTCACTCTCTTTTAGTGTCTTCAACATAGGGATGGCGTCAATAATATTGCTTGCAATCGTGTGTCCGATGTTTGAGTGAATATAAAATATTCTGTGATTTACATATTAATGGCACAGCAACGTAATTGCATATTTTTGTAAAACGTCGTATAATATACATATGTCAGACCGTAGAACAAGAGCGTGCGAACGAGTGCGACGAATAACATTGAGAAATCCAAACGCATAAACTGGACAATTCTAGTTGCACAGGCGCATCCAACTTAGTTTTTCGATTCGAGCTTTTCTATATCATGTCTACGTCAATCAAAGATCACGAGACAGATACAATCGATATTCAATGAAAATTAAGCCAAACAGTCTGAATTACATATTAAGGTTAGATGATTTACGGTAACATTCTTCACGGTTTAATTTTGCATCCTAAAACCTATTTACTCCTGAAGATGAAGTAGCGAGCTGTGAACGAGCTGTCGTCAACATCTCAAGAAGGCTCAACGGATATCCGGATCGATCTACGTGCATTGACCAGGTAAGAGACATTCGAGAAAGACGAGAAGTGCAATACCGAGGTAGGCACCACTTCGAATAGCCTCTTCCAGAGACTTGATCACACGTCCTCATCCTCCTCGTCGTGCACGTTCACCTTCTCTATCGTCGGAACCAAGGAAAGACTAATTTACACCGGCGTGAATCCGACCAGTTACTAAGCAGTTAACTAACCAAGGAACTAGCTCACCAGCTAACAAGTTAAACAGTTAATTAACTGATGAAGCATGAAGTATGTAATCTAGGAAGATCGCGCAGACGTCCTTAGGGACGACAAATGAGATTACGTAAAGTCTGGCAGGACGTTGAATTTAAAGTGTCGCTGCACGTGATTTCATTGAGAACACAGAGACAGGATACGTGTGTAACATTGATTAATAATACTGTAGAGTAACGCGCGAGGAATCTTCTGCATCTTTTAAGCATTAAAGATGGCGGGCAGGATACGTGTCTGCATCATCAACCTTTTTCTGTCGTTCAATCCTTGTCTCGACTGTCCGGATATAAAATTGGTAATACTTCAGTCATCTGGGTCGTAGAACTTCGCAAAGAGACGCAGTGACTATAACGTACATACAATTACTTTAGGATGGGTTAAGCTAGGTTACGCTACATACAATAGGTTACATACTTCTTGAACGCTCTATATCTGCACCCGTACGTGCTGGCTACTGTCGCATGCGTGTATAACTGTACAACAGTATGCACGCGACATGCTAAACGCGCACCGAATTCGATCCATACCCCGTTAAATATGTAGGTCGCGAGGTGTTTATGGGATCACGTAGCTGTTTTCGCTACTGTAGGGATCCTGGACCTTTTGGGCTCATGAGTGAGTCTCACCTCGTAGAAGATCCACGTGGAGAAGAGGGTCTGAATGAGATTGTAGGCGATGAGTATCCCACGTAGGTCGAATGGCTTTCTGTTCTCCATTAACCTGGGTCCCAGAACCCTGCTGAAGTATGCGTATGACAGACATATCGCTAGAGTGGGGAAGGGGCTGCTCATCATCGCCCAATCATTGATCCTGGGATCTAAAATAAAAATACAAATCACTTAGTCACTTGACATTAGAGAATTAAAAGAATCGCTTAGAATTAATAAATAAAAAAAATATGGGAAAAAAAACAAGGATCAACATCTAAGTTAATATTTATGAACTGTATTGTCTTGAGGATGGCGAACGAGGTGGAGCTAACCGCTGATGGGAATCATGATGATCATGAAGACGGGAATGACGCTGGAAGGGATACGTGGCACGGCGGCGACCTGGAACCCCTAAACGGAGCGATTGAAATGGAAATAGACGAGGTCAGGTTGGGTCTAGATTTTCCATGCGAACCGATACCACGCAGATGTCTGTGCAGTTTCTGTGCTCGAGTGCCTATGAGTTTTGAGTTTATGAGTGATTAGGAGCTGTCGAGCGAGCATGAGTGGCTTCGGGGACGCCTTGCGCATATCCAACCTAGTGCAGACCATTTCGCTTCGTTCCACCTATTTCCTGGTAACAATGCAGTAATTAGAAGCAGCGCCCGGTAAGGTTAGAACAATGGCAAATGCGACAATACGGACTGTCCTTAAAGCTTCTGGGCTATGAAAAATTTGTATGAAATCAGCAATCCATTATATACATATATCACTATGCATATTTTTCATATATCAGTCTTATTCCTTATACCTCCATTTCTCTATTACTGTACGAATTGTCCTGCGAGTATTAAATAAAATATCATTAATGAACCTCTTCACTCTATATATGCTTCTGTCAATTCCGTCTTCATAGTAATCTATACAGACGAGTATTAGAATGATGTACGTCAGATCACAGATACATAGATCCTCGCTGATATTTATTACCATTAATGAGCTTGCACTGTGCCATCGGCTCATTTACATTTTTATTATATGTACTTGCAGTCATTATATGACAAGTGACCAATGTCATTAGAATAATGATCGTGAAGGTTATCGTAGAAATTGAGAAACTTGAAGAGAATGATTTTCAGAAATTATTTCTACGTAATAAATACGTAGATAACAACAGTCTACCGTTTCTAAAAAGGAACATCAAGTTTTCATGTCCCAGTAAATTATACACAAGGTTTTCTTCCCTATATCAGAATGCTTTATGAATATTTTATCCGGTCATGTACTTCCAGGTCACCGAGTCTTAGAAAAAATGAAATTTGCTGCGGGCAGGTAAATCGCCTCGAATATTTCCAATATGAGTAACGTAGGTAAAAGTAGATAATTTTAAGACGTCGAACTAATTGTAAGAAATAATTACATGCCACTGATAACGCCCGACGGAGTAAAGTATAACAGTATCTCCGATGACTAATAACTTTATAAAATTGTTCTAATCTGCTATCACCGACTGTTCAATATCCCAAGAAGTCAATCAAGCGACACAAGCGTTGAACTTGCGATAAGGGTTAATATCGCAAAAAAAAATTATAATACAAGTCATGAATCAGCTGGCCCAATTCATCATCGCTGAACATTTGTTATCGTGATAACACACTGAACTATTTTCATGAGCCTGTTACTTTTTTTTAAGCGCATGCCGTCTTATCGCAAACGCATTTTTACGATGACATGTAACTTATCGTGAACACAGACGTCGACTTGCTGTCTGCTACAGATCTATTTTATACATAATGATGATCTTCGCTCTTTTTAAATCTCTACCGCAGTGCAGCGCGGCGCTGGTGAAGCTTATGATTAAAAATTCAACATGGCTGCAACTGCACGACCAGGCATTTGCAATGGTTTTTGATTGACTCATACCGATTACAAAAACGCAAACGTATTCAACGTACTATTTAATCAATATGTTCTCGAGACACGAGCACCGTTCCGAAAACGTCACGGCGTCGCGTCGGCCGAAGTCGTTTATACGTCGGGAACAAGCGAAATTTCTTCGATGGCGCAACGATGCTGACTCCGTGCCGAGCAATTTGCTGGAATAGCTGGAACGCTCGAATGCTCGGTAACCAAAAGTTCCTTCCTGAGAGTCGGAGCCGACCGTTGAAGTATCATTGCCTTTCATATCATTGGACAAGCAACAGAACGCCTCTTTCGCTGATTTCCATGAATCCTTGACGCACATCGTTACATGAGTAGTCGTCTTAAGACATTTTTTCTCTTTTCCTAATAATACCTACAAGAAATAACCTTCGTACAGAAATTCCTTGTAATTATAGATAAGCATTACCCGTAACCTAACCTATCCGACTGACTGTGTACACCTCGTCTTCAGGAGTACGTCGAGCGAAACGAATTTTCACTCGGCACTCAAAGTTCGGTGAAAGCGGCTAAATAAGCAACACCCGTTACAGCACGCAATGCCGGTTCGCGCGCATACCTTACGGATTCTCACAGGAACTTCCTTCGCATTGCCAATGGGAACGATGACATCGAGGACGTCATCGTCGTCATCGAGACGATTGCACAAAAGGCAGTCACGGGTTAAACCATTGATCGAGGATCGATATTGGCTCTGGCTGACCGAGGTATCCAATCGACTAAAATGAACTCGGCCTAAGCCAACGGTGCGAGTGGCGGCCAGGATGAACTCTTTTTTAAAAGAAAAAATCGACCGTGGCGTATACCCGGTGCATAGGCTTAGACGGCATCCTCATGAAAACTTCTCTTGATCCACTTTCTTCGGATGATGTGTACGTGCGCCTTACGTAATCTTTTATTTCTCTTTTGCTCTTCTCAAGAATACCTCGCTCCTGTACTACTCTCGCAAAATTTTACCAGGTACCCATGACGCAGATATGTCCTTCGATAGTCTGTAGGAATCTTTCCAAACTTTCGCGTGGACGTGGTCCCGGGTTGGTTACGATACGTATGAGCATTCCGATAATTTCACTTATTGCCACAGTGACCTAGGCATTAATCGAATTAACCTATAAATTTTAATCTGATCAACCATTGTACTTTGGATCTCTGTTTTAGAACCTGGTACAACCTTCATCATACGTCACAGCTCGTGGTACATCGCTGGCGTAAGGTTCTATTGATATAACATGTAAAAATGTATTGTCGTACGGTGCGGATGCGACACGTATTCCATTTCGAAAGTGTTCCTGTAGATTATGGTCAGTATAGGAAAGCGAAGGCGATGACGATTTCATAAGATGGTACGTGTAGGAGGCGTGCAAATCAAAAAAAGATTCCTATACAAGAAGATGGCCGTGATGGCCCTGAGGAAATAGGATAATTTCGCAATACGAGTCTAGAATGAAGATGAATGATTGAAAAAGGTCGTATTTTCATAAAGTAAAAAATATATGTTTATGTAAAAACAAATTTTTTCTTAAAACTCACCAGACTTATTGTCCATGAGATCCCTGTAACCGTGCACCAGATCTGCCACTATACTCGTCATCTTGCTGTTTCTGTAATACAAAAGTAAAAACAATTTTTATAAACAACTGTCATGTCACTCGTGATCAGAAGTTTCAAAACGTTTAATGAATCCACAAATGCAATGTATTTTATAAATAAGCAAAAAGATCGATTTCCATAAGATTTTGCATATGGCGCAGATTGATATTTTCTTACTTAACGTTTGTGAGTTTAACCTGGTATTTCTGTACGGTACCAGAAGACGTCAAGTTATTTCGGCATACGCATGCAATTCTTGTGCAACAGCTACCATGTCGCAAATGCACAAGTATTCAAAAACTTATTGTAATCAAATCAGATCGACATGCTCCAATGAATTTATCAATTTTTATAAAAAAAAATCTTTTTCCCTAACAAATAACACGTGCAGATTGCTTTGCGTTAATTTTCCCAAAAGAAAAGAAATAAATTCGCGTAATGGCGTAGAGCGTAGCAAAGCATATCCACGACTACTTCGAGAACCTAGAAAGACACGTGTTCCTCCTCCAAGAGATGAAACAGGAACAAGAAACAGGCATACAGGGTGTACCACGTGCCTGCGTATACACATAACAGAGTAATACAGCCCGACGCTTATCGTAAATGGCTTGTAGACATCTGGTATTTAGCGATAGAATGTATCTACTCGATGTTCTATTAATATCGAGCATGATAAAATATGCAGGGAGACGTCTGCAGTCGTTAGAACGTTTTGGTTTAATATCATAAAATATTTCAATAGATTGAAAAAAAAAACGTTAAGCGTGCCATTGCGAGGTCGACATAGCGTCACGATATTACGATAACAAACCAATAAAGTCAAGTCTTAGTAGTCACTTGTTTAATATCTAAAAGCAAAGGGGAAAAAAAACAATCAACCCAAGATTATAAACCGAGGCCAAAACAATTTCCTTGCGGTTACTTGCTATTGTTTCATGACCAAAAAAAAAAGTGCTCTACAAGAAGACCACTAATAAGGCATGAACATCACAAGACAAAGGATACCCGATGGTTTCCCTAAGAAATATGTAGATTTGAAAGACAATGCAAACCATTCAGAATATTCAATGCCGGTTCGCAAGTATCAGCCAAGTAATAGGACAATGGCGTAAGTACAGTATACACAATGCTCGAGTAACCCTGTGTCCCGTGTCAGCAAACAAGTATTTAGTTACTTTCTCGGAGTTCTTTTTTTTCGGAGTACCCAGCCAATCTTACATAAGAGGAATCGTCGATCGAGAGAGGTTTGCCTAGGAGAAATGTGCCTAGATGACTCGCGAGACGACTCAGACCAATGCCGCTGAATACCAAGCAGACTTGTCCTCATCCTCTCTAGTGAAAAACTCCAGACATAAACTCTCAAATAAAAAAAAAGCAGAGAAACTAGAGAAAAATAAAAGGAGACCACGTGACTCTTCTCTGAGCATGACCGACTCCTTTATCGTCGCTTCCTATTCCGCTTTGTTACTCTGAACAAACTATTCAGTCCCTTCCTACTCGTTTTCACAAATAATACGTCATCATAACTGACATCGTATCGCTATCTATGACTTTTAACTATAGCCTGAACATTGGTAAGATTTTGTATAGGAAGTCAAAGGCTAAGAAGAGTAGTTAAAAGTAAATGAGATATTTAAAAAAAAATAAGCTAAAAGAACAAAGAGATCCTCCTGCAGAGGGACGTTAACGATGCAATTTGGTTAAATGAAAAGCGCTTGGTAAGCCGGTTAGGAGAGACTCGTTCCGGCAAGTGAGTATGCTCATATACAGATGGGCAAACGCGTGAGTTAATGCTCATGTGACTGACAGTATCACGATAGTTAACGTACGATGAGTAGACATCAGTTGTGTGTCGTGTGCCTTTCTCGTATGATTGTAATCCCAGGCGCACGTGCGTTCCCTGCCTGAAGGAAGTATGTATATACATGCTTGATACGCATGTGGGTCGCTGCTCGTGTTTCGTGTATCATGTGGCATTTTGATATTGATTTTTTTTATACTCGGCTTCCACAGCCCTCGTACAAGGCATCCTACAGTTTGGTGAATTAGGTTCCTGGGTGACTGGGTCTCTTTAAGACAGTACCACAGTTCAACACAATATAACCTCCTTTAAATTTCTGATACGGAAACTGAGGAAACTGTTATCAAAGCCTTCATCCTGTTCTGGTCTTTTCCGATAAACGCGTTAATCGTCCATGAGACTCGGACGTCATCGATTAACTCTGAGAAAAGAAAAAAAATTTCACAAAAGGTTCACCCCGTACGTTGACACCGCGAATATTCGAAAGCCTCCATTTCAAGTGAATGGAAGTGTCCGACGGGCTCTAGTCCAGATACTTTGATACCACTGGAACTGACTAACTTTAGAAAAATATTAATCACTGCATTAATTTGATCGAGAAAGGAATTTTTTTTTAAAATCACTATCTTACATTTCATTCGGAAGCTCACCTTTCGCAGTCTCTAACAGGTGAATTTTAATGACGATTATGTTACGTCACGCAATGATAATGTATCAAGGCGGCCGTGCTATCAGGCTGAATTTATATATCATTTCTGTTTAATTTTACGATTGTAAGAGTCAGAGAAAGAAATAGAGAGAGAGAGGGGGAGAGAGAGAGAGAGAGAGAGAGAGAGAGAGAGAGAGAGAGAGAGAGAGAGAGAGAGAGAGAGAGAGAGAGAGAGAGAATATTTCTCCTCGAATATCAGGCCACGCCTCCATCTTCGTAACAGCGTTTTTATGCAACGTTTCCAATTGCCTCGACGTCCACGTAATTCCGTGGCTGGTGTGTTCGTTTCTTGAATGTCTGTTAAGGAGATTAAGAGTTCTCACATGGGAGTCAAGTAGGGAGGGAGAAAGTACGAAGGAAAGTCCCTCGTGGTATCTCGCATGTGTATCTTCTATCTCACTCTGTCTCTCTACGTCCAACGCTTCCAGTCTTCGCCGGAAGCGCCATGCCGGCTGCACCGGAAGTTAATCTGTTATACAAGCGCGTTACGTTGGCGCGCTACTTCTTAGGACGAAGTTCAACGTGGACGTAAGTGTACGTGTTTTCGGCAGAGTAAAGGTGCGAAACGCGATTTCAGTTAATCGCGCTCGAACTTCTATCCAAGAAAGGAAACGGAATAAACGATAGCGTGGGAGCGTTCAACTCAGTTAGCTTAAATAAAACGAGAGTCAAAATCAGTTGGAATGGTTAAATGAGCTCGATAATTAACATGCTTGCTAAAAAGTCACACGAATTTCTATATCTTTGTTCTGTTGTGGCGGGCGTTTTTATAATGATTATAAAGCTTGTGCCGCTTACCAATTTGTGTGCTTTTCGTACAGTGTGGAGTGTTTAATTTGTGAATTGTTTCAAAGGATTCGCATAAGTCATCGAGTCAAGGAAATTAGTGCAAACTGTAAACAACGCGTTTTTTAAGTAACTTTAACGCTGTAACGTCGCCTTTATGAAAATGAATCGTAAACAAGTGTATATGGTGGATAGAACCATCGCGCGCTATATAATGACATGAATGCAACCAGGAGGACTAACGCAAGGCGTTACAGTCAACGAAACTACCCTTCCACGTTACTCGATGTCAAAATCGATTTTCTGAGAGAAAACGTTTGAGCGGCAACAACGACGCTGTCGCCAATGCCTCCGTTGTCTTTTCCTTTCTGGGGAAAGCATGGACTTTAATGCTCTTCCTCATACTTGAAATACTTTAATACATCTGTATCACTTTGTAGAAGTTGTCGACGTCATTGAAAATTTTCGCGATTCGAATTATCCCGCCGTTGCAATCGGAACATGATTGCGAAACGTGATAACAGCCAACAGCATTGAGAAAGAAAAAAGTACGAGAACTTTTCCGGTGGCAAACAAGTACACTGAAGCTTAAACTAAAATCTTGAGGTAAATGAGAAGAAGCAAAAGTAGATGCGGAAGTAGACCAACGAGAGCACTGGAAACTATAAAAGTACGATGTTAATTAAGAATATAACGAGATGATACAGACACAGCATTAATTGGAAGAGCATTTAAAACATTAATCAGTTATGCGCAGTCAGATGAATAAAACCATTTCCAAGCGCCGACTCAACGAGCATCCTAACCTCAATCTTTCGATTCTCAAACCGTATTCACGCAACTATTTCGACACGCATTCACAAATATTTCGAGCTTTACACAAGGACACCTCGTTACACCCACCTGATCGGGTGCTGCTTCTGCCACACCGTTAAACTCTCCTCTAATTCACTCCTCTTGTCACCTTCTCCGGCACATAAACTCCTTCGTGTCGTTTCTCTCGTGCTCCTGTTTCCAGCAATTCCCGGTGCTCGTTATACCCGCAGCCAACCGGCTTCACTCGGCCAGACTAAACTTACGCTAAGCGTCAACGACTGCCTACCCGTAGAATTTCCGCAAGGCACAGAAAAGGTTTATTACCTTGACGAACAGTTACTGACTTCTGCCTCAGTCTTCACTATTGAATCTCTTTGATTTTCCTCACAGCGATGATACAATCCACAGGAAGGACATCGAGTGTCACGAAATTATTTATTATCGTCAACGATGTCCACACGGTGTAAGCAATTTTTGGACAGGCGGGCGGTCGGTCGGTCGCTCGATTCAACTAACTAATCAGCCAACGACGAACACGCTTCTTCACGTTAAACTTCTCCACGCGGCCGCACTCAACTGACGGGCTACGTCTTTTCGCACAGACTATCGGCTGCCACCTCGCTCCAGCGATTTTCGTATAGGCGACTCACCTGCCCTACCCCTGCACGATTTTACCCTACCCTGACGGTTATGCCGCTTCACGTTCCTGCGTCCGTCCGTCCGACCGTCCGACCGTCTGTGCGTACGTACGCGTCAGTACGCGTCGCGTCGCGCCTCGTATTTGCTCCCTCCAATTCCCACCAGGAGACACTACATACCGAAGCTAGAAGCAACCTCTGCTTGGATCACCTTCGGATGGCTTCGGATGGATACGGCCATTCTCGGTTTACTTAGTTATTATCTTCTGTTACTTTTCAACGTTCCATTTTGCGTCGGACTGTCCTTTTCTCGTTGTCGGGCGCGCCTTTGAATAGAAATGAGTTCTTTTTGTTTCTCTACTAATATTTCTTTCGACTTACAGTTATTTTTTGTGGAAAATTTATCATTTGTTTTCCTTGTTCTATTCAATGCTTTCCTTATGGGTACGGAAGATTTACATGGTATTTCGTCAGACCAGTATAAGGAAATAGTTATCGTACTGCCATCTGATATTTCACTCGACAACTAAAGGTATCTAGGGATATTCATTGGGAGGAGTTAAAGTTAGCATCACTGCGCATCCTACTGCGCATAACGTTGGCTATCCTGTACTTGACCTAAGGCTTCTTCAGATTTTATTTGCGATTATGCAAAATATATTCAAAAAATATTTAAGAATACGTGTAATAATTTTCCGGTTATTCAAGCTTTTACTCTGCGTTAGAATGCCTGTATTTTTAGTTCAAGTAATTATTAATTTTATCTCGAATCTTCTTAATAATTATATTTTGGAGAAAAACCTGTATTTCCAATTCGCCAAAGATTGTGTGACTATACATATTCGAGCAAAGTTCAATAACGATTCATTATTCGACGATTCATAGAATATTTCCCATTAGACTACCAAATACAAAATATTGCGATGCGTTTTCAGGAATACCATGACGTATACAACAGTTCATTAAATTTCATACGTAGATTTTAACGTCAATCTTGAATTAATTTGTCTTTAAAAAAAGCTAACAATCGAGTCTTCAATTATTATTCTAACATGATGTAGTAATTTACGTAAATGCTGACCCTTCTTTTTATCTCATCATCCCAAATTATCACGGAACAGCAATAATCAAAAATGCTTTACTTGCAAATAAACCTATTCTAAAGATACCAAACGACGTAGTTTATAATTACAATAAAAATAAACAACATTTAAAAAGAAAAATAATTAAACCAAATTATCATTTGATTATACGTTATCCCACGATAAGCGCGCGTCTCACATTACAAATTAATATTAATTCATTCGCGTCATACCGACGGACATACGTGCTATTGAAATCAAAACGAAGATGTACATTCGGGGTGAGCAGCAGGGTAATATCGTGAGGTTATATATCTATTGAATCAATTTCAATTTCGATAATATATGTAAGCATAAATCTAACCCACGTATAACTTTGTTAAACATAAATAAAATGGCAATTGGTATTCAAGAACACTTCACTACCTTGGCATAAGTAATTTTGCAAAAAATTTGAAAATCCAATTGCCATTGGAATTTTCGTTTCGTTACGTCTATGCAAAATCAAAGCAACATAAATTTTCAGGATATATCTTGCGTCCCGTTTGCCAGATATTCGACTGTTGCGAAATATCCCGATTTCTGTAGAAGAAAGCGCCAACTCGAGTGGAATGAATGAGCGGCGAAGAGCGTCGAGGAGCATCAACGAGCGTCGATGAAGAGCCAGAAACAAGGAGAGTAAATCTGTACGGCCGTAAGAGGCCCGCGCAGACCTTATGCAAGTGTCAGTCAGTGGAAGCCATGGCGGTCAGCGAAAGTAATCTTGTCTGTTTTGAATGGCCATGGAATCCGCCACATCGCCGTTCAACGGTTCATTTCTTCCTTGTCGCAACTGTTTTGCAATCGGGATTTTCTGGTGTCAAATTTATACGGACAATGACTCGGCAAATATCGTTTACAGTTATTTACGTTAGTTTATAAAGTTATCGAAAGTACTCGTAGTATTTTTTTGGCAATTTTTATAATCTCAAGGTCATCGTAAACTACGATGCAATTAATTATTACCATATGTCAAACTTCCTCTGAGTAAACTAAACGACTTACCTGTTTTGAAATTCTTCAAGCTCATTCAAAATAACTCGAGTCAGTACGACACTACGTTACTTCTCTGGACGTCACTTCGATGTGGCATATTGCGCACTGCCAGTTCCTTTAATAAACAAATCGGATGTCCATCAGAATTCCAGCTTCCGCTATTCGATCACGTATCAGCGTTTACAAGGATGATCGTTAAGAGTGGTTGCGCGTGAACTTTTACCCGTGAACTCTACTGCAATTGCTTATACCAAATATGCGTGTATGTGTTAATTGACTTGGGTATTAATTACACTTCAATCGTCATTTTTAATTTATTTTTATTTTTTGCAGATTTTTTTCTCTCTTTGCAAACATGTTACGTCTGTATTCAAAAAAGGAATTTTATCGGTCAATATTTGAGGTTAGTTGGTAAGTCGAGAGAATAATACGATTCTGGAATTTTTTACATTTTTACAAAAACACTTTACGTCAATCGATTTTTTGATATTTCGTAAATGAAAATCATAAGAATGAGTACTTCTGGAATAAACCATACATTCGCCAGCTCCCGAAACCAAGGCAAACCCAGAAATCTTTGAATCAAGATAAGAAAATTAAAAATATGTATTTTTAAGAATTTCATTTTTTTTCTATCCGTACAAAGAAATATCTCTATAATTTGAATTCTCTACGTCAGTTCGAAATACAAAGTGTTGTTTTACTTACAATTACCTCTCTCTTTTTGTCGTTATTGCACACAGATTCTGTATACCAGCCGAGTAGCAGACAACAGCTTTGTCGTAAAATTTAATGATTTCTTCCAGCATTCGTTCAACGACTGATTCGTTGTTTCTTCTTTAGCAATTTTGCATATTTGCTGACGCGCAAACTGACTCCCACCCTAAATATTCTTCTTCGTTGTTCAACGATACGAATGAGTGCAGCAGTTTCGTCCATCCGCATCCACGAATATTCGTCCATCGTTCTCGTCCTTTCGTTCGTCAATCTTTGGTACGGTCCGCTCGGTTTCCATCGGGTTTAACCTCAAATTTTAAAGACTGAGTTAATTATCGTATGAGGTCAATTTCTTGCGTGCTTAGCGGCACGCGTCACCTCAAGTTCCTTCATTGTCACGCATTTTGACATTTGAACCAAAAGAGTTTTCAATTCAATATAATGACCCAATACACATTGTAGCCAATTCCATAAGGGCAATCTGGCGGCAAATTTTAACATATCCGTATCTATCATCAATACCATGAGCACACTTGACCAACGTGTCAACATGAATTCATTAATGGGTAACTACTCAATATTAATTTTACATATCATTAATGTCGAAGCAGTCGCGAACCTTTCCTTGTTCAATATGCCATTTTTTTGTTGTATACGTAACCACAAGTCAAATCTGTCCTCCTTTTTCTTTTTCATTAGTACGTAAGTAAGTACTACACAATTTTTTATATCATTTTCATTTTTTTTTACTGCCGACTTCGGCCATACATTCAATTAGGTTATCGACCCACATTCATCCCGGCTATAGACATCGATATCGACCTTTATTCACGAGTTAACGAGGCCCAACAAATATTGAACCGAGCTGGAAATATTCTGTAATTCTTTTGATTTGCACTCTTTTCTTCGGTAATGAATGCTACCTCGTTTTTTAACACGTATCGGTTAGCAACTGCATTACAAATTCATACAATTGTTTTATAACTTTTTTTTTAATATAAAAAGTTACATTACTTGAATGCGTGCGTCATGCTCGTAACTATGTATTATACTTCATGTCGTATGCAAATGCGAATGACGACTGGATGATAATTTTGAGTGAAATCAAAACCGCCATTATGTCTTTTGGTTAGTAGGTGTTGAAATTTTGTTGAAAAAATAATTGATTTTTGATAGAATTATATAAATTTCTTTTTTCAAGAAAAAAAAATCCAATCTGTCTTTCGAGTTCAGTTTTCTATATTTATGTTTTTTTATGCATCGTTAATTTGTTTCTCATCATTTACCAAGTTAATGTATTCACATCTTAATAAGTATTACCGTCACAGTTTATATTTTATGTTCTTGGACAATGCAGAATTTACAATGATACGTTGTATTATGTTTATCGTGAATTTGATTTACCCGCCAATTATTACAGCATTACGCGGTAAGATTGCGTGATGTAACTTGCATTCTCATTGTCAGCCAAATAAATTTTCAGTGCGTTTACCTTAACCGGTAATATCATGATTTAATTAACGTATATCGACATGGAGGAAACGAAGTAAATCGTATATACATACCTATATACATATGTTTCTGTAAACATAAAAGAAGTCATGATTTTTCCACAAGGTAACTTCCGTAGTTACAAGATTTATTTTTCACTCCTTTTTGTTCTTATGCGCTAGAAAATTCAAGGACATTTTGATGTCATTAAGGTTGTCACTCTAGGATATAATCACGCTAAATGACATCTCCGGTTTATATCGGGATTGACATTCCGCGTGGATACGGTTTTTCAATATGGTGACGGATCACAATACACTTTAATGGGATATTATGAAGGGGAAATAGGACGTAAGAATCGCGTTCCTTAAAGTTTCTTATAAAGCCACTGAATTTGCGGTGCTCGCGAGCGCGTGCCTACACTTTCACCCCAGACCCGGCTACTTTCACTGTTGAAAATTAGCTCTGTCGCATACTGCGCGTTACCTTGCCATGGCGACCTCTTACCCATGATATCCTCTTTAATTTTACTCCGAACGTCCTAACTGGTTCAGATATATTTTTGTATATTTGTTTCAAGGTATCTTGTGGTCACTTTTATATTACGTAGTTTGTCTCATTATTCATGGCTGTTTGTTAGATAATATCGTCAGTGCTTAGTTAACGAAGATGAGCTTGCTATGGTACTGCGAGAACTTATTGTCACGGCGAAACAGATTTCCGGCGTTAGTGGCATAAGTTTTTAATCACGATGACAAATTTGCATTGTTAATTTTATTTTATCTAGAGGAAAAAAATATTGCTCGTCAAGTTGACGTCATACGTCACGTTTATTAAGTGCCGTAATTAATCCTCCAGCAGTGGCGTCAAATTTCGTAACGCTGGTAGTCGTTTGGAGACTTCATTTTTTTAATGCAATATATCGATGACCATTGTAAGAATATTATTTTGTACTGAAAAATTTTCTTTTTTACACATACGGCTTGGAGGAATTAAATTGTTTTATCACTTAAATTCATTGCTAATTAATAAATAAATAATACCGAAAAGAAAATATTCTAGTGATGGTGGGAGAAATTAGTTATCTAGGATCTTTTAGGTCTTCGCGCTGGTACTGGAGGGTTAAACGTTATGCTTCGTCATGACACTTGGCTTGTAGTGATGATAACTGTGTCTTTAAGTATTTTTCACTGTGGCGCCATCTTTTGGGAATTTTAAAAAGCTCGCTTATAAGAGGTTATAGCTTCAGCTTTAACTTTGTTTTCAGCTTCTCGACAAATATGATATGTTCCCTTGGATTACGTAACCAATTAAGTAAAGGAATGCTTGTGAAGTTCTCTTGTAAAGGTAAACATTTCTTAAGAATTATCATGGGTAGCGGTCTTGTGTCGAGGTCAAATGTTAAAATACTTATTAGGATTCACTAACGGTAAGACATTACGTTTATGTAGTAGGCGTGCAGGTTGGTTTCGCGAATAGTTTTCATTTGGCAGAATTTTCTTCTCAGGAAGTACAACTCTGCACAATATATCACATTGGATGACTATTGAAAAATTTTCCAATAGAAACTATACCACTATAGCTTACACTCTGTGCAAGGAAATTTTACCATTCAAAGACGCTATAAGATGAATTCTTATTTTAAACTTTGTCTTCAATATGACTCTAGAATAACGTAGATCGATAAGTTGGTTATGCGTCGATAACAGGAAGATTTCAAATTTTCTAAACACGAGATTTGAATGAATGACGTTTACTTTGCAGCACGAAGGAAATCTTTGATTTATCTACCATCGATAATTATCTTTAACGATTGCAAAATCATTGTTTCATTAAAGGTAATTTTTTTGTCTAGCAATACAAATTTTTGGGTCTAACAAGGATAGAGAGTTTTTTAAACAGTCGGCTAAACAAGATGCATTTCAAATAATTTTTACACTACTATTACGATTTTGCTAATTGGCTTGTGGTGAGAAAATAATTAATATAATGAAGATCCAAAGAGAAAAAGTTATCAGCAAGTGTATTAAAGTCAAGTAAAATATATTTTTAGAATAATTGCAAATTGATTGCACACAGTATTTTGTAATCACATGTTGCCAGTCATTCTCTTCCACTCTGGAAAGTCATTTTTTCTGCGCACTACTTCTGGTCCACAATGCGACATTGTGATTCGATAGTATAACGTAGAAATAAACAAAACAAAGTAAACGTAATTTTCCTTTAATATAATGTCACATTTAGCGATAGTGCAATTTCGTACGCTCCTTCTGAGTGTACGAAATCGGATGTAGGTAAGTGCTCGGGGCTGGCGTTTTTAATATCTTAGGCGACACAGGATTAAATGATAAAATAAAATAACAGTAATTTATTAAATTATCGATGACAGGATTAAATGATAAAATAAAATAATAGGAATTTATTTAATTATCGATGACAGGATTAAATGATAAAATAAAATAACAGGAATTTATTAAATTATCGATGACAGGATTAAATGATAAAATAAAATAACAGGAATTTATTAAATTATCGATGACAGGTACAACAGTTTAGCTACGTGAGTCAATTACCATCGGGACGTTAGCGCGGGAAAATAAAAATGTATATGTTTATAATGCCTAAAAAATTGCTTTTTAAATGTTTCCGCAATTACTCCGCTGCTAGTATGTAATGATTAATAAATATTCATAAAATAGAAAATTTTTATTTTTATTGAAATTCCAAAGAACCAAGCAAATTTTCATATGAATTTCTTGACGAATTAATTGATCTCGATTTGCTCCATATTGTTCCGCAATTAGTTTATATTTTTAAAGCATCTTTAAATAACAAATAAAATTTGATTTCCTATTAGCTCGATTGAAAACGTAAACAATATGAAACACTTACGTCAGTTGCGTTCGAAGATCAGCCCAGAGTGCTTCGATCATTGCATGACGGCAACTTCCTGATGGTAAGTCAATTACAATTGTCCAAATTAAATGTCGGTATAGTAGGAAAAGATTGTCAGGGAAGCGTCCTATATTTGTTGGCCATTCCTATCCCTCTCTGACTTGTCTTTGAAGGACAGAGGATGCGCTTTTGGTTAGTACGGTAGCCCTAGTGGCAGTCTGCTTATCTATTGGGTCTGGCACTACGTGCTAATTGACTAATCACGGCGAGGAGAAAATAGATTGAAATCAATATGGCGTTAAGTTTCTGAGGTAGATCGCAGTGCTCTCCTCAGAACTTTGACAATGTATCTCCGACTAAATTCTTAACGATTTTATGTAATTACTATGCTCTATCCCAGAGAGCATAAATCAAGCTCAAACACTTTATTACGATTTTAATCAATGTTATCCTTTTGGATTTAAGTAAGGCTTACTTCCTTACTAATCATTGTCGATGTACTCATTTGCATGCTGAATAACTTAATTGATTTGGAATGCATTATTTATATAATTAAAATGCTAGATTGATTAACGGGAAGAGATAATTATCTATCGGATTTTATTTATATTATTTTCCACGGATTGACTTTCGGGAGATGTTTTTCATTCATCGGCTATTTTTGACACTATCCATCCGTCCTTATTGTTTGTTTGTAACGAGTGCGCTCCCAGTAGAGGATGTACAGGAGTACTGAGAGGTTGATCGATTTGTAACGTTACAATAAAGAGTCGTGTTTTATTTACATAAACATAAATATAACTCAAACACTGGATTATGCTGTCCTACGTTATACAGAAAAATACTTAGTCTAGGAATTGTAAATATTTCTTAAACTATACTTGAGACAAGACTTACAAGCTAAATTCGTGTCATTCGTCATTTACTTCTTTTTTTTTTACGACAAAATGACACAAATTCGTTATCACGTATTAAATGAATAAGTGAGCTTTATTCGCAAAATTATGGAACTGAATGAAGACTTTCTTGATTCTTATCCATTTTATCCGTTTACACTTTAACAAGTATGAAGTCTTCCTATCCTTCATTTTAAAAACAATTTTTTTCCAATAGACTCTGTTTTCCAATTCTTTCATCTTTGCCCCTTTGTACTTTCATTGTTGTCCTCTATACGAACTTAACCAATTAATTTTCACATTTTCAATCTTAATGAGCTATCAATTAACAATTGCACTTTGTGTTTATTATACGTATTGAGAATAGTCTGCAATACACTAAAACGTTATTGTTTCTAAAGCCATTTCCGCGTTTTATCATCCTGTAAAATACGGCTGACCAGCAGCGCCGAACCTTTGTAATTGAAAAAGTAAAAGCTCACGTACCCGTGAGACAGTATTGCTTCGATTTTATTCTTTTTTTATCACACTTCATTAATAAAAAGGAAAATCCTTTATCCTTAACTGATTCTCTCCTACAATGATCAAGAGATTATTCCTCGTCCAGCGAGAGTTGGCAGTTTAATTACTCTTGGATGTTGATCAGTTATCTCAATTTATTAGAGAACTTGTGTGATTCGACTTTGACCATATCCTAAACCATAACCAGTGGTTATCAAACACTTCTTACTTTCGGTACGTCATAAGTAACCCCAAATTATAAAATTATGTAAACTATATTACGTGGCGAAATATTCGCTCGAGTCTTGACATGATATTGCCCACGAAAAATTACTGGCAGCAATTTAGACTAATGATGAATCCTAAAAGTACGTTAACGATACATCATTGCTTGAAGCTTCTGTTATCAATGAAGACCCTGTTTCTTAATCCGTTATCAGATATGTATCCAGTGCCCATTTTATACTGATCTGCGTATATGACAGTACTTTTCTTCTCGTCTGAATTAACCCCGTTCGCAACTCCATCCCGAGAGTATTCCTCCTGACGCTTCTTCGCATTGGCAATCTTCAGTTGCTTCTTGTTGTACGCCTCTCTGTAGAAGTTCCTGAAGAGGAAATAGAACATGACAGCATGCATTCCGATCCACCAGATGAAAGCCTTAGGGTAGTTGCATTCGATGAAGAGAAGTTGAAACGCGTGAATCATCACGAGGACAAACTGGACCATCTGCAGTGCAGTCAGATATTTCTTCCACCAGAGGTAAGGTTGAATCTTTGGTCCCAGGGCAGCCAATAAATAATACGAATACATAATAATATGTACGAAAGTATTCAGCAAGCCAAAGAATGAGCTGTGGCCACCTAAATGGAAAAAAAATTATTGTACACTCGAAAACAAATATTGCGTCGACTTAATTAATTCAAAAATCATTTCAAAAACATACCAGGGGTGAATTTGACGCCAAACCAAACAGACATGGGCATACATCCATGATGGATAACATGAAGCGTCGAAATATGATCGTTCTTCTTTCTCAAAACGAAGAAAATAGTGTCAAGAAATTCTGCGAATTTTGATATATAGTACCACCAGCATCCTCTGGCCATCCTCATTGCTAGAGGATTGTTCGAGTAGTCAACCGGTTGACATCTGAACGAGTAATGTCCCCACCACCCGGACGCTAAACTCTATGCAACAGTAAAATAAGAAGAATTAGTACCTTTTAAAATTTGCCAAGTCGATATTTATAAATTTTAATTACACGGTAACGCGTGACGTGATACATACCTCATAAAATAGCCACGAGGAGAATATAACTTGAAATAGGTTATATACGATCATTACTCGTCTCAGATCTAATGGTTTTCGGTTTTCCATCATCTTAGGGCCCAAGACCTTGACGAAATATGCGTAGGAGAGACATATGGCTAAGGTTGGAAACGGGCTGCTCATCATGGCCCAATCATTCACCCTGGGATCACTTTTTTTATCCATAAGATCCCGGTAACCGTCAACGATGGTCCTGACAAGGTGCGCCATCTGGAATAACAAATTTCAATCAACTTCTCCCGCTCTCCCACGGTTACTCAAGATTACACGTTTGGCTTGATTTTTACAATGTAGTCGACCTCCGTGTCGCAAAAAATTTAAGCTCGGCGATGATGACCTTTGTCGTAGGATTTTCTTTTCACTTTTACCATTTAACGATATTCATTGCACGTGAATATTTCGAGATACAAAATATAATGTAGGATCGACAGAGAAATTAAAGTAAGTTTTAGAAATGTTTCACTTTCACGAATCCTAATAAATTAATAACTATTATTTAAAGTTGATAGACATTTCCTAGTCACGCGTTCTTAAGAAAGTATCCTGTTTTTCCTTTCAATGAAATTTTCTCGAATATACTAGAACATCTCACGTGCTTTACAGATTCCTGTAATCCAACGCCAGGAAATAATAGTAGGAGGAAAATATAAATAAAATCAAAGATTTCGAAGGTCTGGGATATATGTAACTGATCTCAGACTGTATTGGACAGTCTGGTAAAATCTTATGGTAAATTTCTGCTAAATTTTCCACGCCTTTAATGACAGTCTAGTCTAGTCGTACTACGATTTCATAATAAGTAGCGAAACGTAAACGGGATTTCGCCAAAGAACGCAACGGCGTGTTTGCACGCTATAAAGGAAAAACATTGCTACCATCCTGTCCGCACGAACTATCGAACTTGAATGACATTTTAAGGAATCTGAACATAGCCACAAAGCAAACAATTGACATTTATTTTGTTAATCGTGCCATAAAAGGAAGCAAGAAGAAATTTAATACAAGACAGTTAAGTTCTTTTGTTATGATGTTTGTTATAATATGGCGTCCGTGTATCGCGATTTGAAATCGGTCAATTGAACTGGTCATTCTACCCAAGGACGCGTTCAGTCAACCGTTAAGAAAAACAAAAAAAGACAATATCAACAGAAATGGAGTATAGAAAGAAATGTGCAATTTTCAAAATGGAATCGGTTGGATGATGCAAGTGGAATGCATATAGTCAGGGTGCAACCTGGATAATTTAATTGCAATTTGCTGTCGAGTCAGGTGCCGTGTGCATCACGATCGTCCATTTATTTATGTAAAAATTTCTTTGTGTTTTTCAGCAAATTAAAAACTATAGCTTGTGTTAGTTATTTTGTTTAGCAAATTAATATATGCAGTTTAAATTTAAAATTGCACTGACGTTTCTCAAACCTTACACATATTTCACTAAGTGTTATTTACAGAAAATTCAAATTTTCGCAAAGCTAATAGAATTTTTCAATTTGTGTCATCAATATCGCTGACGTTAAAAAAAATGTATTTATTCAAAGACACCTGCGACTCCGCTCGAATATGTAGATTGAGTTAGCTCGTGCTTTTACGAAGACGCGAGACACAAGTGATATATCGCGGTGAATATGATCACGAGGCTTGGTATGAAATTATTAACAATGCGATCGTAGACTGCTCGTATTTTTTGTCTATTAACGTGAATGGGTTATTAATTTATATTCTTGACATAACTTCTGTGACCTTGTTTCAATAAATAATACTCGATACAAGACAGTCGAGTATGTTAAACTGACCCTGCGGTTCTGGAAACTTCGAGTCGGTTGAGGTAACTAATAGAATAGTTACAGTTGAGTGAGTGAGATAGACAGAGAGAGAGAGAGAGAGAGAGAGAGAAAGAGAGCGAGAGAATGAGAGGAAATACGAAAACAAATATATCAACAAATAATTCGAGTAGTGACGATGACTTGCGAATTAATCAAAAGTGTATACAAAGGATTCGTGACCGTTAAAAAATTTAATTTTTATAGCTCAATATTTACATGAAATTAAATAAAATTATTCAACCATCTTAAATAGACTCAATAAGTGAATTACTTAAGTCGTAAGATACACTATTTTATTTTTGCAAGCTTGACATTTTTTGTTCCGCGAAAATCGAATACAAAACCGGTTTTATTAATTCACTTGCACTCTTATACTTAAGCTAGTAAAAAATTGCACCATATAAAATCTACAGCGAGAGTAAAAAAACAGGTTTGCACATGCAGAAAACGAGCTACCCGTGACACTTCAACTAAGAAATAAAATATCTTTTCAGTTACCAGCAAATAAAATCTCAACATCGTTTCCCTTATGAACCAACGTAAACGTCATTCTATATCTGAATCACGTTCATAGGTAAATAAATAGATAAATGGATCAATAAGTATGTCAAAGTTAAAAATAATTCCAAATATTTTCATTCATAATCATCAATCATAACGTTATCAAGAAAAACTTTATTGAATTAAAATCCTTATATTAAATTCAAATAATATTTGGCACTCACCCTGGATAAAGGTATATCTCAGATGTTCTTTATTTTCTATGTACAGTCGTAGTGACGTTTCTTCTTCGATGAACAGATAAAAGTTTGTCGAACACCACCCTTTGACCCACCGATTATAATCGTACCGATCGAACAACAGAATCGAAGAACAAAAAGAAAATTGTCTTATGGATTCGATCAGGAGCAATTGTTATCGTTATGGTATTCTGAGACGTACTGAACTAAGTTCGGCCAGACCTGGTCTTATATTGGCTAAGAGTGACACCTACGCTACATCTTAGAACCACGCGCGAACTGCCTCCCTCCATCAACACTCTTTTACGGTGAGAGACATTTTGCTACCCGCACGAAGAATTCTTCGCTTGCTTTATCACTTGTGATACACAAGTAGTGGATACCAGTCTTGACATATCCCATCATGTCTCACCGGTAATATTCCTATGTCACTCGTTTACTTTCCCAGTCTCGTTAGAAAATTCTCTTCCATGTTTATTCAATTATTTATTTCGCCGGACGAGCGTAACCTAACCTATAGGATTTACTATGTTAATTAATACTCCTAGATAATTAGCAGAATGAATCTTGACATTGGTAGCCGTTTTAACAGTCAATTGAAACAAATTTATGTGGAGTCTAGTTTATTTAGTTCTTTTCTTAGCACTTCGTTGTCACAGTGGTGCAAATTCCCGTCAGTCAGATGCCCACTGGTGTGAAGTTGGTTGCAGTCGATTGAAATAACGATTGCCATTCGATTGAAACTATTGAATGTAATTATACCAGGTTATTCAGCCTAAGCGTACCACCTAAATAATGGTTATACCATAAGGCTCAAATGGGCTCGCTAACTTCAGGTGATGCGTTTCTACTGAATAACTCTGTATATAAGTAAATGGAAATTTTTATGGGAAAAATAATTGGATTACAGTTAATAAGGTTTGATGAAACATTTCAGATTTCTTGATTGTTCCTTCTGACGTTAAGATAACAGAAAAACTCTCTTTTCCTGTATTCACACCCTGACATCCAATTCCGTTTTTTTATTATTTTTGCATAATTTAATCCTCGAACTTCCTCAAAGGTAGCATCCCTACCACAAAAATATGAATTATTATATGAGTCAGCGCGTTAGCCTTCATAGCGTCAAGGCTGAACAACGTTTTTATTATCGATTTTTCTACCATCATAACAGTATCGATTTTTGTTTTGTTTAGTTTTGATCTGTAAATGTGACAGCCTGCAGGCAAGGTATCCTTGGCCCTTACGCAAGGGACACTTTCTTAGCGAAGCCAAGCATTATTAATATGGGGTGCTGATTAAAGTTAGAACAGAGAAAGCCTAGGTGTTTTTCAAAGAGATGTCGGAATCGCTATTAAGTGATCGCTGCTACGGTTTACACTCTAAGTTCAATGTGCGTGCATTGTAATAAATAAATCGCGTTCATAGTGACTCCTGGCGCCTAAGACACAGCCACCTCTTCCGGTTGAGAAGATTTCGAACGTTTTATTTACCATGCGAGTAAAATGTCAACGAAGATTATAAATAATAGGATTTTAATGGATACTGTTTCTTTAAATCGGAATACGATGCACATTCTACAAGGTCAAAAATAATTTTGACACTTTCGCAATAATTAATCCAAAAGTGAAAGAGTAATCCAATCAAAAATGTTTGGCATTTTTAAAATTCCCATTGAACATTTTCGGGTTGGATTATTTGTTCAGTTCATAATTTTTAACGTGGTAGACAAGTCGTATTCACTGCAATTCCAGACATAACCTATAGGACAAGTGTTCGGTTCGTCGAGGTGCCTGTCGATCATAAAACTTTGGTTGGATGAATTTAACTCGGACGATTTAAAAAGACATTGTCGATAATCACCAGAGAGACAAGTAATAAAAAATTGCGTTTAAATTGTTGCACAACTGACGACTTTTTACGTCTTACTGCATCTTACCGTCAAACACTGGACTTGAGAATTTATAAGGTAACAGATTGACTGGTCGAGTCAACACAAAAGAGGTTAGGAAAAAAAAAATGTAAATAAAACTCGCAGGGTTGTTAGAAATTTATCGTGAGACTAAAATCTCATCCATTTTTCCAGTAGAGTTCAGAGTCTTATAGTACGATGTGCTATAAATAGCCTGTTGAAGGCATTGCGATATTACATAGAGTTAATTCGTATTGACAGTTTTCTATTGAAAGATACGTTCAAATGGAGGCTAAGTGACGATTCGCCTTTATGCTCTTTTGATTTATTATCAATGATAAGAAAGTTTTTCAGAATTATTTATAACCTTCAAAATTGGAAATGACGAAAACTGAACTCAGAATATTTTTTCGCGTTGAATTAATATTTCTTTATAAGATTCGCCATTAAGGCCTCTATAGTCACTTGGATGATTATTATCTGCATGAGTGAATAGCAGGGATGACCTTCGATGTATCCTAATGATTTACTTTAATTGTTCATGCCGAGACCGCATGAAGTTGTACAACTATGCAAATACGTATTCGTACTCCTACTTTCCATCAATATGAATTTCCGCATTGTTGTAAAACGTGATTATCCCAGCACCTTATTGGCCTTCTGGAAGATATCGCGGTGTATTAAAATGAAAATTATCATTATCAAAAATAGACAATTTTCATGAAATTATTAAGAAAACTCAATACGACAGGCTCAAACATTTTTTTTTCATTCATTTGTTTTATACATATTAACCAAAATGATCGCTGGTATTATACTAAAATGAAAGTTGCCACTTTTAAGTACATTTGAAAATTAAAATTGGTAATGGTATTTAGGAGAAATAAGTTTTGCTAGGGATTTTTAAAGAAATTACTATATATCGTTTTTGCTTTTCGCGCACGTTACCGTTATGTTTATTCAATGTAAACAGCTGCGTCGGTAATGTCAACAACCTGTCTGTGCCATAAGATTCACATGCGTTGCCGTAAGATCAGCTATTCATTTCTGGCATTCAGTTGCCAAATTAAGTCCGTTTCTTTTTAACGTACAAAAGACACGTCCTTCGATTGGTATAAAGGTAGGTGAAAATAATTATTGCCGTCGGAATCAAATTCTGTTTAGGTTTTCTTACTTACACCTCTTTTCAAAATCTGTGTGACTATTTTATTAGCCTCCGTTGATGTGGGTAGACTTTAATTTCCGATCCGTAGACGCCTTCTGGAACAGTCATGCCTATGGTTAGGCAAATAACAGGTCCAACCTATATGCTATTGACATCTACATAATCGCTTACATATATTTACATAATTACAATCGAGGTGCACCGATGAATGAGCAAATTCTCGGGACTCCTCAATAATAACTGCATGCGCCCAGTCACTGTTGTACAAAGAATATTATGAAGAGTATACACTGCGAAAGTAACTTAGAACTGGTTTAATGAAGTATTTGATAAAAAGAAAAACAGATAAAATGCATACATTCCCGTATATTTATAACTAAAAAAGATGGAAATTTGGTAAGTGCATTTTATTAAACAAATTCTTGTCATTTATATTCTCTAGGTTTACTGATTTACATATTTTGGTATTTAAAGATATTTTTGACTGTTACTAAAAAAAATGGATATAACACTCAGCTCTGTGTTATTTAAAATAAAAAATTTTCATAAAGTCAAAAGTTCCGCACACTTTTTAAATCTCAGTCTCGATCTTCTCGAAATGGACGCTGCGATCTCGACAGAAAGACAAAGCACAGGAACACAGGGGGCAGCAAGTATGTCTGGGATGGAGACGGTGCTTCAATTAAAGGGCTATCTAGGGACCAGTAATAGTAGTCGTTCACCTTCGTATCTGACAATGAGCGCAGAGAGTCTATGACCTTGTTCGTCTTTCTTTTCAACGTAAACCCGTTTCGACCGAGTTGTACTTGCTATACACTAAATCAGCCATTGCAAGTTCTATCGTATGACGTACCATTGGCGGCGTTAACCATGGCGTTCACGGTGCTGATGGACGAGACCAGCAGGGAATTTCCAGATTAACCCAGAGCAAGGCAGACACGTGTTTACTTCATTCTTCTGCATAGGAGTGACAATATTTTCCAAGGTCGCGCGAGCAGCTAGTTTTACCTCATTTTAGATTTTTTGTTTAATCACGTAAAAACACGCAAATTATCTCGTGCCATTAAGGAATACCATCATTTTGAAATTTTTCAAAATATTCAAGGATTAATTCGAATTTAACCCAAAGCATACCCCACTTTCAGTTCATTGTGTGAATTTAAAAAATATTTCTTCGCAAATCAATTTCTTTACTAATTTTCTTCGAGTAATAGTCGCGACTTTGTATGCATTGTTTAACAACTCGAAAGTGACCATAAACTTGAAAAGTTGCCTTGCCCGTCGAAAAAAAAAATTTGACTACACTCGTGGAGATTAGAACTGTCGTTCGTATCTGTAAATTGAAAATAGGAATTGCGTGCTTTTGGGTAACGTATAACGAGGGAGATGGAGAATTAGGGTGAAAAAAAATTTCAAAACTGTTTACTCCTTCGACTAGCTACTTCATTTATTTTTAATCAAAATATAAATAATTATAATACATTCACTTCCTCTTAACCCTCTTCGTGAACGAGTTCAGTCGTATTTAACATACTTATAAAAAGTTAACCTGCTGACCTACTACAAAATTTAACTTTTTTTAGTCCATTCGATGATAATTAAACTTCAATTTGGCATTGAATAAGAATACCACTTTGTCATGAAACATTTAACAATCTCGCTAATTACTAATCGGTACCAAAAAGTAAAAGTGTCACGTGAAAAGATCGCATGTATTAACCACCGAAAGAAAATATTAATCCGATTATCAATTTCAGTATTCGAATGAAGATGCGACACGAAGTGAGAAAGACCCGAAAATTAAAAAAAGAAAACATCAAGTCAAACAGAAAATACAAAGTAAGTACAAGATATTAAGACCGATAGTTATTTTGATCAATCGACGTCACGAGTCTAAGAGAAAATCATCTGTTGCTTGTCAAACATTTTATTTGATATGACAGCATCTCTATATCTTACTTATCTCAATTGCTGATGATTTCAAAAATATCTATTCAGTTATCGCAAACATTCTACAAATCATACGGGTTATTGATGTATTATTTCTAATAACGACCCCCTATTAGAAGCCGTCATTTCGGAGAGATTTGCACGATTTTGAAAATTTTCGAAATCCAATAAAAAAATATTGCCGACTGTTTGACTTTGCACTGTACTCGGTGACGTCAAACGCGCTAATTCCATACACGATGAAGGAAATGAAACGGACGATGAAACCGACTGCGAACACTTGTTAACCCCGATTATCAAGCAATCACGTTCCTTTTGTCTATAATTACTAACACACGTTACTCCAAGAATATGCTATTGGGAATTGTTGTTTCGGTTGCTAAACAAAAAAAAGCTGCATCTGACAGTACAAAAAAAGCCCGAGTCCGTGATAATAGAAAGATTAAAATAAGGTGAAAATATCGACTAAAAATTTTTTCATCACGAATAACCACCAGCGACATGAACGTCACCATTGATAAGGAGACGATCTTATCTGCTGATATTAAATAATATTTTATCATTATACATTTAGAATTATAACAGTCCCATTATGTTTAAGTGCGGCTTGATGAAATAAAATTTTATATGCAAAAAATGTTAATAACCAATTGCACAATCCGAAGTATACGATCATTCTTAGATGATAATTAATGACCAATGTGCGCGTGATGATTAAGAATTTTTATTGCCGGATGAAATAAAATAAAATGTACAAACTTTGTCGGACGTTACGAATATACTTCCCATGTCTACTATGCATTCTGTTCATTGTTTCCTCGGCCAATCAGACGTTACGTCCGATGCATTAGGTAATTAGGGGCTGTTAAAATAAAAAATCGCAACGCATCTTCATGACTGATAAGGACGTCACCTTTCCCTGATTCGTAAATACATATGAAATATTTTCCTCCGCTTTGGTATTATGATATCCTGGATTTTACGGTAAACTGTTTTTGATCGCGGCAGATTCCATGATTTTTCTCATTATTAACATCGTCGTTTACACGAAAACGACATTCTATATCGTAATCACGTATAACGTATGCTGGAAAAATATCGAATAGTCTACATGGCACAAGCCAGGCGAGAAGCGCCGAGACGCTGACGTCGATTAAAACTTCTAGACAAAATTAATTCTTCATCAATAACCATAAGTGCCGATTGACGATAAAAATTATCATAGAATGTATCGAGGTATCTGGAAAATTCGAGTCTCATTAACGACTATAGCACTGATCGATGATTTTACAATAATTTCATCATTAAAGATCCTATCGCGTGTATAAAATAATCGTATATAAAATAATCGTTACTGAATTATGATTAATTTTTTTTTAATACCTTTTATTACATACAAATTATTAGACTGGACAATCTGTATCGTTTGTATTGCAGTAAGGGAATTATATTTTTTTTTTACTATTACCCATAATGCATTATGAAAATTTTACATGTACTTATTGCATCCAATTGCGATGACATTGACGGCTATTCCCTCAACGTGTTTACCGTATGTTAACAATCTGAAGCGATGAAACTATTACGCATTTCGCATGTTTACTACACGACAATACGTAAAGTACATTTGCACATATGTGTTGGACAATAATGGCACGAATTGTTGAAATTATGTGCGAAGGAAAAAAAACTGTTATTTCAACGAATTACATCCAGTCTGAGATTGTTTACTATAATACATTCGAAGTTTCTAGACTGTCTAATTTAATATACAGATATATTAACGAATCACTAAGACTAGACCTTCAGTAATCCAGCTACATATATCTCACGCAACTCATTGAATTGCTTAATCTCGTACATATGTCTGTTCTTCCTCTCGATTATGAAATACGAATCATCGATGACGAGAAGAAAAACAATTTTCCGTTGTTACATCATTTCAGTAATAATGATATTCACATACGGTCGTATGGATACGATTCTACGTTTCAAATTTTCGCGCGCTAAATAGGAGCCGATTCACAAAAATGATGATTGAGGTCATCGAGAGGCTCCAGGACTAATTATTGTAATTAGAGTACGTTCGGAAATTCAGTGACAGATGGGAGCATGGTTGTGTCTCATTTTTATTCTATGAATAAAATAGGAACGCAACGATACTCGTAGTGAATTCGAGAAGTACCGATTGGCGTCATGGTCTTTTGAGCTGCTTTCAAATGATTTTATAATTATAATATTAATATAATAATAATATTTATTGCTATCATTATTGACATTAATATCAATAACAACAGCTCCATTAATTATTTAAGTATTGGTCATGCTCTTACTCAAAGAAGTTTACATTGAATCTTTATCTATATACATGTATCTGATATATGTATAGATATACAATTTATTTAGTTTTATTTATCAGCTTCACTCCGCAGAATCAAATTAATTTCTGAATACGATTCCGAGTACTTTATATCAGATGTTCAAATTAATGGACGAAGGTCATGATCATTTTAGGCGAATCATTTAGTTATGTTTTGCTACCATTGACATTGACGGACAAGTCATTGATGCGATCGTGTGGTACAATAATGGGTCATTATCAAATGATGAAGATTTTCGACGTATGTAATACATATATGTATATAATTCCGTACGTGTCTTCTCGTATTTCTATCTATGCGAATCGGAGCAAGGTCAAGTGTGTATTTGCAGCCTGTGTAGGAAAAAATTACTAAATGAAAAAAATAAGATACCAGGTAAGAAGAAAAAAAAATCAACTTTGTTTCGCAGACCATGCGCAAAAAAAACGGCGTAGAAAGCGGTTTATGTTAATGACGAGCTATAAAATAATAATAAAAATTCAAAAGGAACTAAAATGGACATTGATAATTGTCATTTCACTGAGGCATGTCTTATATGTAATATGAATGATGATAATAACGTATCCAAAAAAATTGTTTGAATCCTAAATTAAGAGGTACAAAAAAGGTATTAGATATTTTTATTTTTGTGGTATTATTCAATGTGATCTACGGTTCCCAATGAATTGTAATTAAATTGTGGTCATTGAACATTCGACTTTCGTGACGGATAAGGACTGCATTATTTATAATTAATTAACCTCTTCTTACGAATTGGTCGCGTATCGATTTTGCGGTAGAGATCTTTTTTTTTTTCATTGGCCAGTGAACCTGGGTACTTTATACGTTAAAGTGCAGTACATGGATTTTTAATACAGACCGCACGTCAAAGCCATGAACTTTGACTGCGTTTCAATATTCATCGCGTAATTAACTGTGTTACGTCCGGATGAGAACCTTCAGTCACACTTCATGTTTTTAACCAGTATTTTGTCCGGTGCAATTCATTGTGCTATTGTCTGTCTATGTACTTGAAAGAAATGATAATATAAATATTAATTTTCGAAGAATCATTATAATCCGTCACTCACCTAATGAAAACACATGGACAGCTAGCATTTCCACCTCTGTGACAACCAAGATTAGGATATGCATCCTTAATTATGCATAATATAAAAATTATGGTTAAAACAAAAAAGCGTCACGCGCCCTGTATGTGACATGAAAACCTACTGCACAAAACTAAAAGAAAGTCAAATGACACAGTAAGTATCTCTCTTAAATTCAACTCAAGAAAAAGATCTAATTGTAAGTTCAAATTCTAGATTCAACTTCTGATTCCTAAAATTTTTCCAAGTCTTTTGCTGTCGATTCCAAATTCGTATTCAACTATTGAATATCACATTGGTAATCTATTTCAATAAACGTAAGTTATTTTATTTTACATTTAAATTAAATTATTGTGTCCAATCATGAGTTACCCGTACGCAACTTTACTGAAAAATGTTCAATTAACAATCCTCCTTCGATCCTTAAGCCATCGACTATCCTCATTCAACAATCACGCAAATTCCTAATTCGTAGCCAAGTGCAGCACATCGCAAGTAAAAGTTCAGTTTTATTGGTTCTCTTAATAATTTCCAATTGCCTCCTTCTATTTATACTTGCGCCGTGAGAATAATATTAATGCTCTAATGTGTCTCGTTCGATTAGAATATCGTGTTCATAAGGACCTACATACACGCGTTTATATTATTCTTACGACAAAAAGTATAAATAGAGGAAGACGGATCATCAGCCGATACCGTCACTTCCTCATCGGACCCCGGAAAAATTACACCCTGCATATCGTTAATATTGTCAATACTGCGATTATGTGTCAAAATCGCGCGAACTGTGGACCGAGCGGACCTTGGTCACAATCCTCGTTCCGTGTATCAATCAATCAATTCACGAATAAAGTTAAAACAATTAACTTGGATACTTCGATATTTTGATTATCGTGACACAAACTCGCTTTATGAGAAGTAGGTAGTTTCTGATGTCAAAGAAGAAGACGGTAGCTATTTTTAAATAACGTGTAACTATTTATAAAACATTAAACGGCAAAGTTAAGAATATCATGCATGGAAATTAAGAAAAGCCCAAACGAGAGGTAAAAAATAATAAGTGTGGCTACAAAGATGAGCTTAAGCAGCTTTTTCGAGAGAAACTCGTGTAAAGGGTTTAAGGGTCTAAGAGCTGGACGGCTATGAGATCGACGGGATGGGTTTACCAAAGACCTTGAAACCAGTAGGACCTTACATTACTTGGTAAGTTATGTCTTTGTCAGGTACTGTATAGAATTCTTGTTTTGCTTGATTTTGAATTCCTAAATTCCAGAACATTCATCTGGTTTGATGTATCCGAATATAATGACAAACTGAAAAAACTTGTCTTTCATGATTTCATGGAATAAAACGCAGATCGAAAGCGTTATTTGGTACGATAAAAACAAGGTTGATAAGAATTAATAATTATAAATATTTTATATGAGTTTGCGTGAGTATGGATTTTTTTATGTCAATAACATTCGATTGACAAACTAGTTTTAATTATATTTTAGTTTTCACCGTGGAATAGTATAGGATTTTGCCGATATGAGCATATCCAAATTGAGGAAGATTTTTTTTTTTTTTCATTAATTGCGAAATGTGACGGAATTCAGCGCCGTTGTATTTTACATTGAGTTTGGCTCGTGAGATCTAATTGGAATTCCAAGTGTCTATAACGGTATGTATATATATATATATATATATATACATATATATCCTACTATGCCGCAATTGTCATAGCAGTTGTTCTTGTCATTTATAACTACTTTTATAATATTTCGCGAGGTTCGTGATTGCATCCAGCTTTAATTGCGACGGCAGTTGACGACGCCAACTGAGAATAAGCGACAATGCCGCTGTACTTCTAGAAAATAATTCTGTAATGACTTTGCTTATAGTATTTATCTTTACCTTTACCTTGCCTATATACATATGTGTCTCTTGGTGTCTTTTTATATCTCATTCTTCTGGATGTTTATATAAAAATTAATTTCTCTGATTACCCAGGAGCCACATAACCTCTTCTTCTGGAAGGACATCAAGAAGATAGTGATTTTCTGCTATTACGACATATTGCGTGTAACATAAATATATAAGATACCTCATGTTTTAATTCTAAGTAATTATATATAATATTCGTTTCTTTTTTTCGTAAAATTTTTATGTTAATTGATGAAGAAAGATTCGCGAGAACGTTACTATACACTAGTTAAACGTTTCTACGTGGATCTAATGAAGATGGAAAAAATTGATGCGCAGCAGCGTAAAAATAAATGGTCTATTTTAATTTAGCCTAGTTTATGAGGTCTAGTAACAACTGTATTTTAAGTATTGACTGTTTGCCATTATAAGCCATTTTAATTTAAGCAATGATGGTCAATGATATTTATCTTTATTAACATATTAATTGATGATAATGTAAATAAAAAGCCGTCTTTGCGCCTGAATACAGGTAAATGGGCTTTCTGAGTTTTTAATCGGTATATCGGGTTGTCATCTTACAGGAGCATTTATGTTTGGAGTTTTTCATATTACAATTAATTACTCGATTGATTGCGAAGTAGCATTGTTTAATATTATAACAAATATGAATTATTTATAATTTATTCTTGAAGAAAAGAGGATATTCATTTGCGGTTAAACACGATTTTAGATTCATATCCAATTTAGGGAAATTCATGTTAGTCTGTTGGCTGCATTAGGTGTATGGTATTCTGTACATTTGCCGCTTGTTGAGGCAGTTTGACACAATTCGTCGCGCATTCGGCAAACATAAAATTTTTCTATTAAAATGGTAAAGCTAACGCCGGATTTAATTCAGCAATCCATGCAATATATTAATCCTGTTAAAGATCGTGAATTGGATCTGAGAGGTGAGTAAGATTCTTTATACTATACGAGTAAATGGTATCGTGCGATGTATCCTCGTGTTATAACCTCAACATGAGTCTTTTGAATAATATATCTGGGATTTGTATGTTTTAGGATATAAGATACCTACTATTGAAAATTTGGGAGCTACACTGGTAAGTATATATTAGTATTTTAGTATGTACGAAAAAGGGTTTGTGAATTTACTGTAAAATTAAAATTTGGAGCTTTGTACAAAAAGCTTTTGTTTGGTTTAATGACCTTAACCATAGGAAAAAAAAAGTATTGTAGTAATATGAAAATATTTGTTCTTTTTAGGACCAATTTGATACAATAGATTTTTCTGACAATGATATACGCAAGCTGGATGGTTTTCCTTTATTAAAAAGAATCAAAACACTCTTCTTCAACAATAATCGCATTGTCAGGATTGCTGAGGGTCTTGAACATTGTATTCCAAATCTTGAAACTTTAATGCTTACGGGAAATATGATTCAGGAACTTGGCGACTTGGAACCTCTGATACCACTTAAGAATCTGACAAATCTGTGTCTTCTACAAAATCCAGTATCTGCAAAACCACAATATAGACAATACATTATATACAGATTGCCACAGCTGCGCCTACTGGATTTTAGAAAAATTAAACAAAAGGAACGTGAGGCAGCCTTAGAATACTTTAGAAGTAAAAAAGGCAAAGAACTGGCACGCGAGATAGCCAAGAAAGCAAAGACCCAAGTACCAGGCATAAGTACTATGGACAAACCACCAACAAATGCAGACGAACGTTTGAAGATTAGAGATGCCATATCAAATGCCTCGTCACTGGAAGAAGTTCAGAGACTCAGTAAATTACTACAGGCTGGCCATATACCTGGCGATGACAGACAGCACAATGGTATCTATCGACAGTAATTTGAACTATGTATTACGAACAACTTTTTGCACAACGCAACCTATCATTATTTCAGGAAATTCAAAAACAGATGCAATGGAAGAAGAAGATGATTGATCATAGAACAGATCTCTAAGTATTAAATTCGGCACTACGATGAAGTCATTCAGTAAGTATGCGGTGCCCTTATAATGAAAAGAGGAAGACCAACAACATTAGTTATTAAGCTTATAAGAAACTGTACACTACACAAATACAGTATCGATTTTTCAATATGTACCAGCCAGAATGGAACAAACGCAATGATCTTTGCGTGTAATAAAATTCTTTATTGATTAAAAGGACTTTGAAGCGATTGAAACATAGCATGTTACCGATGTATATGTGCTCAAGGATATTCTAATGCATTTCTCTAATTATTTCAGCGGACTTTCAATAAAAAATGCGTTTTACGTGCAATCGACATTAATTTTTGTACAGACATCCCCCTTACTTATTCTATGAATTTTAAAGTTTCTTTTTAACAGTAGTGTTACGTAATTCGTGCCAATAGATGTCAGTGTGAGATTCAGAAGCGGCTGGTTTCCTCTTCTGCTAACTCAGTCGCTTCTACTTAGATTCTGGAGGAAACTGTTTTTCGAAAAGATGGGTAATGTGTCTGCCTTTTATACATCGGACAAGGATCCAACACCTGCAGCTAATCATCCACCTACGTTCGATCCAATGCTTGGATTTCCAAATGGCAGAAAACCCAGAGGTAATTGCTCTTGTTCATAACCCCAAACTGTTAAGAACAACCTATAAATAAATGTAATGTTTTTAAGGATGTATACCAAAATTTAAAAAAGTGAAACGGTATCAACAAATTATTGCCTATTTTTGTGTATAATTCATTTTTATTCTGATAAGAATCCATGATTCTTTTGTTTATTTTCACGATCGTTTTGTCCTTATGACATAACAAACGGATCAAACTTCTTAGCTACCTGATTTAGTGTGAACAAATACGTTACTAGTAGAAGTTAATTGTTTCATGAACCGTTGAAAATAGTGAATTTTATTTTTTATTCAATTATGTTTGGTGTAATTATATACCAATGGTCAAGTGTATGATGTGTTTTCAGTAATGAAAGCTACCGAACAAGAGATGAATGCTGCACTCGTACCTAAAGAGTTTCGAGATTATTGTGTACATCTGTATCTTAAGCAACAACACTGTCTAGCTGATGTCTGGCCCTTTACATACAAATGTTCTGCTGAGAAGCATAAATATGACACCTGTGAATTTGAGGAGTAAGATCACCTACAATTTTTATATTTTTTTATCTGAATATAATATTTTTATATGGGCATATGTTTTCAGTTATGTGATTAGGATGAAGGAATATGAGCGTGAACGTAGGCTTCTCAAGAGGCAAAAGAGGAAGAATCAAGCTGCAGCTGCTTGAACGAGGATTTGTGCAGCTGATAAAGAAAAAACCATATTCGTCGTTCATATTGTAGGAATCGTAAAAGATACAATAATTCTGTATCAGTGGGTTTAATCAGAAAAACCACATTCTGTACATAAATGGGAAAAATAGAAGAAAGCTGTCATTAAATTAAACGTTAATATTTATTTTCATTTGATGTATAAAATAGTTTAGTGTCCTATCTCCATAAGAATTCTTATAAAAACCTTTTTGATACACTGAACATTATCACTTGAGATTGACAACCGTAACTGCTTATGAGGAAATAATTAAAGAAAAAATGGACGAAAAAAGTAAATAATATTTACAAACTATTCATAATCATCGGATGTCAAACTCAGGCAAATACAATCATCAAACGAACAACGAGATTAGTAAAATAATTTATTACCGATTGAGTATTACTTACAAGTAGACTTAGAGTATCAACAAGAGGTGGCAGCATCTCAACACGCGCAACGAGTATCGTTGTTCAGCTTCTCTGCTGCATGGAGCTTTTCATAAAATCGATAACCGCAATCCTCGATTTCTCGTAAACCGTGGACGCGCGGCGGCCTACGGCTCCGACATTTAATACCTTTTTGTTCGGTTTCTTTAATTTTCATTCGATACAAGTGTCCCGCTCGTACTTCCACAGTGACCTGATGTCAGTCGACTGAATCCAACTGAAATGAAAGCGATCGGAAGTCCTCTGATAATATCTAATGGAGCATAAACTTCTTTGCCTCACGACAGTCAGTCGCTAACTCTCTTATTTATAACCTTACTGAATTACAATAATTCCATCGGTACTTCCATATCGTTTTCCTGTCAATTTTGGACACGTGGATGGTGGTCATAAATAATTTTGGTGTCTTGTGATTGTCCAGATTGCAAATTTTCCACCTGATCCAACGCCATTGCAAGCAACAAGAAATTCTCAAGCGGAGGTAAATAGTCACTGGTTTTCATTGAAGAATTCTCCATGTTACTGTAGAATGCGTTAGAGGTCATTAATTGAGGTATAGTAATTAGGAATGTCCCTTAGATCAAAGTTCATGATGTTCAGATTTTGAATCAGCTCACTCGCATCAGCATCACATGACAAAAACGCATTAATTAAATTTATAACGCTCTGAGTCTTAACCGAACGAAGGCAACGTTAATACCTTAAATTTGTGTGGCATTCGTGAAAGTTTACCTTTTTTTTTTGTACGTCTTACTCTACACGTCCTTGCGTGCTCGTCGTTTATTCTCCGTGAATGTATGAGCTTCCCTACGGAAAGAATATCTATCGCAAAGTACGATGTATTTTACGATCTGAATGATTAAAGACAGTCAAAGGATCAAGGCAACAGTTAATGAACCGGGCACTAATGACGGTATCAAATTACACAGAGATCTACAGTAACCTGGACCGATTAAAATAACAACAAACCTAAAAAGATCATTCTATCCTCGTATCCCTTAATTTAGAATTTTCTTAATTCTGCCCGGAAACCATTGAAAACCTTTAACCAAGCAGCGCGATCGATACCCAGATCGATCGTTCGCTGATATTGAGACAAGAGACATAAAAGGACAATAATGAAATTGAGAAATGTAATAGCATGACAATATGGTGTTTGGCAATGGGATGACGTGAATGGACGAAAGTCGTGGTAAATAAAATAGAGAATTAAAGCAAAGGAAAATGAAGAAATCGATGAGCCGAATCCGTCGAGAAGAGCAAAGCTTCTTATTCGGCCTTGACCTCTTTTGTCCTGGACTGTATCTTTTGTCTGTGATAAGCCCGCCTATAGAAGTCTGAGAATAGAGCGAAGAAGATGGCGGAGTGAAGGAGAAGAAGTGCCGCAATGAGCTTGGGATATCCACAGTCAAACACAAGAGCCTGGGCGCTGTGAACGAAGACTAAGAAGAATTGTACCTGAAAGAAACAAAGAACAACATTAGTCAGATTCAGTATCTCAAATTCCGATCGATTTCGAGCACAACCTACTGTAACCTCTTGCAGACTTTTCACCGAGATCAGTAACCAACTAAATTCCATCAGACCTGGATTTTGCGCGCTCTGCTTGCCACCATCACTACGGCATATCGGAATGCCAAATTATTGCGCCATAAAGCGAACTCGCACTCGCGTACCGGCAAAGCAACTCGGAATTGCCCAACGTGATTTTCACTTTCCCTTTCCCTTCCCTGTCGTCCTGTCACCCTATCCCCCAGCCCCCTACTGTCCCTCTCCACCTAACTCCTTACGAAATTTCGTTCGACCACCCAGCCGGCTCGCACGGCCCAGAATCCACTACTGCGTAGACCACGAATCACATCCCACCATATTCTCCGTTAGTCCAGGGTGTTTCTGGTGACGCTTTATAATTGCGTCCCTATCGCACCTACGTCTCTAGCTACGCTACGACGATCGTCGTGTCTCCTGCTCAGCTCACGCTTGCACATTTACACACTGGATCACTTCTCCCCTATGTCCCACATTCTCACCTTCTTGACTTTCCACCAAGCCGATTCGCCGCGATCGATCGAACCAACTTCACTGCACTCGCTCCTTCGCGTCGTGTGCAGCATCCCTCCCATTACCTTCCCTGACTCTGGACCCGTTTCCTTTTACCAGCTACTGTTACGTTCCCTGTGGTAGCTCCTGCTGCTACTAATACTACCCTCTTACTCTCTCTTTCGACTTTTCATCTCTGACTCTTACTGCATTCTGCTTTTGTCTTGGACTTGCAGTATGTTAAGAATACCTATTAATTATTATTATTATGACAGATTAGAATCTTATACAAATATTTGATAGGCGCTCCCATTGTCGGTCCTTCGTTATAACAACGTTCAATTTCCTCCTGGTGGAATATCCGGACGGTACTGGACTTTGCTTAATGTCAGATGTTTCTTTTAGATTGTACTCTAAGCTTTATCACCTGCATGCGGTCACAGAAATTCTTTCTTCGGCAATCCTTACCAACTGGACTGTCGTCAGATGTTTCTTCCACCAGAGATACTTTTGATATTCCGGTCCCATTGCTGAGAGCATATAGTATCCATACATGACTACGTGAACGGCATTGTTTATTAAATTGCCTAGAGTGCCGTGTCCACCTGCGATGAACTTTACGCATATCCAGGTCTCCAGGGGGGTCAATGAGTGATGGTACATATGGAGGAATGTCACTTGACTGTCTTTCTTCCTCAGAATGAAGAATATCTGCAAAGTGAATGAATGTATATATATATTTCAGTAATACTATCTCTTATCCTATCTATCAACATCCTCCTGTATTTCTTAAGACTGTACGCGACTGTAATTCTTGGTGGCAATACCATAGAAAGGATAAATGCCAATTAGGCAAGAGCCGATTAAAGTTTATCTGGTCAATTCATCCACGTACAGAGATTGCGTATACGTACAGTGAAGGCTTTAAATAAAGCAGAAAAAAAATAATACAAGTATGGTGTCATACGTCTTAATGATTTTCTGTGCGAATATTTTTTTTTTTTTTTTTAAGGAAACCACCCACTCTGTTTATGCAATACTTGTTTCTCGATTGTCGACTAATTTGTAATTATTGTAGCATCTGAACTTCGTACCGTATCAGTGAATTCCGTAAACTTGCTAATAAAATACCACCAGCAAAGACTGGCCATTCTTAATGCTGATGGATTGTGGGAGTAGTCGACCGGTTGACATTTGTAACTGTAGTCTAGGAGCCAGCCGGACATGAGGTGCTGTAAAGAAAGAGAAGGCCAGATGAGATTAGTGAAAATGAAATGAGGAAACGTTAAATCTTACACGCATACATATATTTAAGAATCGCGATTTTTATAAAATTCTACAAAAACTGGTCTGTCCATGTTGGTTGGTACGAATGACTTCCAATTGCACTCGGCCTGAAAATATGGGCTTTCCGCACGCCAGAATCGGCCTTGGCTATCGAAAGTAGTCGTTGGAAATTTCAACGGGAGTCAAATAGAATAGAGTGAATGAGAAAGAAGAGAAGGAAGGAACTTAGAGGTAAAAGAATAATGCAACGCAAAAAGAAAAAGGATGGTTGCACAAACATTTGAAAACAGGATGCACCGGCTTGATAAATTACATTCGCCTTTCGCACTCCTTTAAATTGCAATTGTGCAACTCCCAACTGGATAAACTCGAACCGCACAGAAATATGACAAAGACACGCGATTCGATTTTTCGAGATGTTTCGCCATCAATTTTATTTTTTTATTTTTTTTTGCTTAGTCTAAGTGCAACTGTGCATCGGTTCACGTCTGATGGTTGTAGTAAAATTTTCAGTCAAAAGCGTCCCAGACTACCGGTTAAGCACGATGCAAGAAAATGCTGCCGATTTAAGTCTGTCCGACATCTCGAATGAATTTCCACGAATCTGCGAAGACGGTCCTGAGTCAGTAACCGCGAAAAAAAATTCCGTTGATAATTTCAGTGAATGAATAACGTATGCGATATTAATAACAATAGTAAAATACAGTGGAAATAAAAAAAGCCATGAGTTACGTCGCGGGTACGTACATATGTTTTTTCTATATCAATATACCAATATTCGTAGTAGTATGTTTACCCGTAAAAATGGACCTGGGACATTCAAGTAGACAAGTATTTAAATGAGTATTTCACAAGTGATAATTAGTAGATTTAGCCGTGAGTGACCAGTTGGCCGGTTTAACGTTCACCAAAAATGTCAAAAATGGGTCAAGGTGGGACATGGACCAAAGGAATCCGATCGACATAGCCTGAAGCTCGTGCCAACAGCTCTTTCGATTTCTCGAAAAGCATCGAGGACATAATATCGATATCTCGCGCACATGTCAAATAATCGACTGCGTCCTAACTACTTCTGAAGGTTAACATAGAATTATCGTATCTAGTCATACTAAATACGTTGTCACAGGACTGTTTTCTGATTTATTCAGTGACACGTAAGATCGTTAAACAGGTTCCGTTTCGGAATTTCCAGAACCTACAGTCATCCAGACGGCAAAATGAAGTCGGACGATTCCCCAAGGTAACAGAATGATAATATGGCGGTATGACAAATTATTGGAAAAATTGAAAGCATATTTTCTTCCTCTTTTCTTTTTACCTCGTAGAGCATTCCTAAGGAAAACACAACCTGGAAGGCGTTATATGCTACCAAGGCGTTCCTGAGCTTGAAGGGCTTCCTGTTGGCCATTAGTCGTGGCCCAAGGATCGTCACAGTGTACAAATATAAAACTACAATGACAAAGGTCGGAATTGGCGAATCCATAAGCGGCCAGTCGCTGACTCTTGGATCGGACACCGTCGTAAGGATTTCGGTGTACTGATGCAGGGCCATCCTGACGAGACCCTCAGCGCCAACGAAGCTTCTGTTTGTGTCCACCATTGGTATTTCATTGCGTGGCTCCGGCTCCCGCTCGGCCACCAATTCTGCAGCTGCTGATGCCAGTTTGTCTGTGATGATAAAAGATTCACGTGAAACGTATATCAATTATAAAATTAGTATACGATGCTAATAGATGATATAGGGTTTGAGGTCAAAGGTAAAAAATTCATTGATAAGATGCTGTTACTTTGAAAATAAATTTACACGATCAGGTATGAGTTCGTAGCGAAATACTTTAGACGAGGTGCTGAGATACGAGAGGTGAGAAGGGAAAAGCAAAGCACACAAGAGGATACGAGGTCGTGACGGTCTCGCGAACCGCAATCTTGGCGGATATTAACCCGACGTCTCTTCAAAGTTACCCAACCTGTTTGAACGATAATTTATTGCTCCTTTTTATATGTTTTTTTTTTTCTTTCGACTAGACCTAATCGTTAAGTGCTCATCTTCGGTCATAGCTGCGTATAGAATCTGCGTGAATTTTAAGCAAAGCGAATATCTACTCTCTTGATTTTTGCCAACGTCATTTCGAGGTACCGGTTTTTTGTTTATACTTAAAGTTGTGTAATAATAAGGCGGAAGAACAGTACTCTATCCGGCACAGACAAATTAAGACCCCTTGGGCGGAATATCTTGCTGCTCAAGGTCTACGAGGGATTGAACGTTGAAAAAATATGTTGGTAACTTTTAAGTGATTATGATAGTTAAAAATTGCTCGATCCAAGTGAACTGGAGAAGAGAAATAAGCCCGCAAAGATACACGGGAACTGTTGGGAAAGGAAATTGTCAAGGGTGAATCACGGAACGTGGCAATAACGAAACTGAATATTGTAGAGAGAAAGAAACGTGTATTAATACACGCATTCGGTATACGCGTGCGTCAGCGCTATAAAGACGTTGCCTATAACATTGGCGACCTGCTTTTAAAGAAAAGAAGTAAAGATCAAACGAAGTGGAAACGAGGCGCGAGGATAAAGCGAAATAGCGGAAATCCATCGGATGCATCGGAGTAGAGCATTTAATCTAGATTCACTGCTTTTTCTACGTTATCTAAGAACGACGCTTTTACAAGAGTAACCACTGGGAATAGTTCCTTATCTTTTATCGCTTTGTCGTGAATCTACCAGTCGCTGTTACTCTAGGTAAGAGTGTACTGTTGTGCTAGTCTGAGTTTCTAGATCGACTGCATTCGTCAGGCTTGAACGACGAACGAGGATCTTTACCGACTCCGCCAATTCCTAGAGCATTTTAAATTTGTAAAAAAAATCCTTGAATTTTGGAATTGACATTGAAACGAATACTAAATCTGGCTAGTCTATCAAAGGTCTCAAGCTGTTCTACAGTTAACGAACGTCGTGGACGCCTGTCCCTAAATGTCATTCTCGAAAATTATAATGAGTCGATACTTAGAATATTATGTTCGGAAACGGGACTGAATGGTATCATGGTCTCTTATTAGACTTGTTCAATAGGCGTGGATGATGGTTCACGCAGATGGTGAACGAACGGTACTTGCTACAGAGAAAGTTCATCTACAAGAGTCTTCGGATTTCTCACTCTTAAGAGAAATACATTTCTATCGAGACTCTCACAATACTGGGACTCGGGCCTATGTCTATATAAACTTTGTTAAAGGGTAGGGGCTGTTGCCTGATTACATGGTATCTATAGAGGTTAGAAACGTGCCGGCGGGTGACACTGCTGCATCCCACCTATATACACTGCGTATCAGGACGCCTCAGACTCTTCTCTAAGTTAGTGGGTAAGTGGGCCGGCTGCTGAGGCCTCTTATGAAGTGACCAACGGACTTCCTTCATTGGTCGTTTGCTCCTCAACTTTTTGCTTTTTACTTTCAGATTCTTTTAAGGCTGGTGAACGGAGTCAAACGGGATCTGCTTCACGGTATCCAAGTCATTGTTTTATCTAGGCCTCGATTATTCTAAGTAGAGAGAGAGAGGGAGGACAACTTATGTTTTGGGGACCAACATACGGGATACATTTCTTTTCAATGTTTCGATATAGATGAAAGCCATTTTGTTATTGTGTCAACAAATTCCAAAGATAGTGATCTTAGATCTTCTCTCGTGATAGCTCAAGTTTTGACCTTTTTAGTGCATGCTGACCATTGATCATCCTGGTTCCATGTACGATCTTCAAAGGAAGTTCTGCAACGCGTGGACGGCCTTGTAAAATTTAAACAAATTTTAGTCGGCTCTGCCACTCACTATCAAGGCGATGACCTTGCTCAGTGAAGGTTTTGTTGTTGGAACCCTCAAATTCTTCAACTTATTTTCTTTAATTCAATTAACTGGAGACGAGGACACTGATTAACATTTTTTTGCACTTGCGTCGGCATATTTAAATATATTCCCCTTCGATATCTCGAGGACGACTGGCTGATCTTGTCTGGTTCCGACCACTGACACCACGGAAGGTGTCTTCCAGCAAGGACGATATATATGTTCATTCAGGAAGGTCCGGTGAACGTATTACAGGCAATTACGGAAGTGCAAAGATAAATTGTTTAATAATTAGAATGATAAATTATCTTGTCTCTCTTTGTACAAAACGAAGATCTCATTTTATTAAGTGCATTTCTTTCTCATTTCATTGAATCGCCATCTCTCCCTCTTTTCTTATAATAAACAGTATGGTTGTCAACCATTGAAATTCCTCAGTGTACCATCGCGAGCTGTCCTCTCTTCTGCTCTCGTGTTCTTCGAAGATCCTTTTTACTTTCGTAACACTTATTCTTGACTTCGAAAAACGGGACGGACTTCACACAGCTCCTTTTCACAACGGCGACCCCAATTGCTGAGTAAACGTGGCCACGCGAGTCACGCATCTTGCTCTTGACTCTCTTGCGGACTTCGAACTCCATTCCATAGACATCAGACTGACAGAAAGATATTGTATGGTGAAATAAGATGCGCCGGGATGATTAATTTAGAACAGGTAAGAAAAAGGTCAGAGGGTAATAAAATTCTATCCACACCATCATGACTTCTGATGTGACCTTGGCAACGAACTTCTTCTTGGCCATCCGGTTCTTTCGTGAGGTAGCCAGTATCTTTGTCCTTTCTGAGTATCCAACTGCAGAATAAGGTAGTTGACTGATACCTTTCTCACCATGAGATTTTCTTAATTATATCAGATGCTGAAATAAAGTCCAATACATTTGATTTTTGGGTACTTTAAGAAAAGGTGATCCAGCTGAAGGACAACAGCATTGAAAATTTTCTTGGTAGACACTTTACGTCGTAAAGCTCATTGGCATATAAATATATTCCCATTATTTAGTTTATTCCGGATATTTGCAATTATCCCAGCCTCTTGAGGGACATTCTCTGAAGTGTTTATGCATTGTGTAAGATGCGTGCAAACTGTCCTTGAGATTAAGGTCCAGGAATTTATTTTATGATTTTTGTCGATTGCCAGTTGTCACGAGAATGCTTTCCTGTGATGTAACTCTATGAATAATATCAATTATATTATTACAATATTACATAAATATTAAGGACAAATTGAATTTTTCAGATCCGACTCGAATGTCAGAACGAAGTGGATACCGTCCGTGCCTGTGGAAAGTAGGCTTAAGGAATGCAGCGGGGTGCATCCAGCAGGTAAATGATCTTATTTATTTATGGTGAAATGAAAAAATATTTTTTTTTATTAAGTTTTACATTTAGAGAATCTAATATACGTTGTAGTTCTCTTATGTATTATCGTTAGCAAACTTTTTATTATTCTTCTCTCGAACCAGTTTATCAGACTGGTCCGTTCGAGCTAGAATTTGTTTCACGTTACCGAACTTGGTTGCTGCCTTTACCCAGGTACACACGCATCATTTCGGACACGCATGTTGATACTCTCTTGGAACTATTGAGAAACACGTCGAAACGGTCCAGCGACCTTGTACTGAATATTACGGCTTGTTTCGTAGAATGATTGTGTAACGAAGCGCGTTTCACATGCTCTTTAAATTACATTTCACGTAATATTTTTAAGTCACGTTAAGGCGGGTAGGTGACCACAGTACCGAAGTGACTACTGACATATACCATACCGGTGTGATCTAAAATACCGATTTATAGAGCAGACGTGCGGTTAAGATCTTTACTTTTGACCCTTACGGAGCAAAAAAGAATTAAAATGTTAGTCGATTGTTAGTCAATAAATATTTCAATAAGATAGAAATCAATAAAAATCGAAATTGATATTTAATCCATCCTCAAACTTACCTGTTTAATTTAATGTTTTTGGCGTACCCGACACTTCACTTCACTCGATAAGGTATCGATTAAGTGGAAGGATGATCCAAGTTAAATATTTTTAATTGTTAATATTAATCCCGTAATTGCACGAAGTACGATTAATTAGATTCGTTCAGATGTTAGATATGAACTTTCAGGTTGTTCAATTTTTTTGTCTTCAGCGTTTAGAATTTTGTATGAATTTAAATGATGCTGGATTTTAACGAGTCACTGGGTATCTATCCTGAAGAACTTTGTTGAGCTTTTTGATGATTCTCACAAATCCACTCAGATCTGTTCGTTTTCAGTGATTAACTGATCGATCCTGATTGGAAAAAATTCGCGAGATATTCGAGGAGAGATGAGCGCGCGCTCCTCGATGTCCATACAATGTGCGTACGTGCGTTGACACAATTTTACAGACATGGGTCCACCGGCCGATGCTGAAGGAATAGTCCCAGGCAGCACAAACTCCTGGCTTAAGTATTGGCTATCCAAGTGGGGTCCCGCGGGGCCAGGAGTGGGAGATCAACCTGTGGGCACCACCTGAAATAGCAACCTCGACAGAAGTCAAGGTCCCAATTTGAAAAAGTTAATTGATCATCAGAATATCGTAGAGAATTAATGTCAAAGATAGAAGACAAATCAAATCCAAAATTCGAAGTTGAAGAAACCCTAAGTTCTCTAAGTTTTATAACGTCATGACACTTCATGTTATATTTTAAGCTTGCAAGCATCTTCGAAATGTCCAAATCACATTCTTAGCTTTAAACTTTTATTCAGCACTTCTTCAGATTCTGTTCTTTACACGATTCTGTCATTGATGGTTTTCGGCAGTAACAACTACTTATAAATCCGTACGATTCCTTTTGTTTACACGGCAGCATTTTTACTTTACTGTATTGCGGCGGTTCTTCACTTTCGTGACCAAGGCTCAGAGTCCAATAGGTCGTTGCGAATATGTAATATGTACATTATTCGACATTCAAAAATTTCAATATTGCATGGGGCATTGTTTCAATTTAAAAAATTTACGATTGGCTGATTGGGCAAGAATCACTTAACGGTAGTAACGTTGCTTTGGCTAACGAATTAACCAGACATTGCAAACTGACCGACTTTGCAACAGACAATAATTTACGTAGTGACAAACTAAAAGACAATCGGCAGAGTCCTCATTATATTCTGGAATAATTGCAGTGCCATGCATTTGCGGATTGACCAATCATTACGTAATACAAATAAGGACCATGGTGCTCCTCAATTCTTGCACGTGTAACTGGTTTTACAATTTCCAGACTCTCGAATCTTCGTCATCACACTTATTTGTCTACCTGTGGATATTTAAACGTGTTAAATATATACTGCTGGACGAGAATCCATACTTTTTAGAAATAATTCTGTATACATTTTATATACGACAGATTGTCTACCTGGGAATAACGGATGTCTCTTTTTTTTGGGTTTCCTCGAGAGAAGGATGAATGACTGATCTTTGTACCGGCTCGTGCGAATCAGTAAGACCTCCTCGATTTATGGTGTGGATGGGCTATTTGAATAATTCTTCCGCATAAACTTGAATGTGTTAGATAGCACACACTGGCATGGCCATCCGGTATCCAAGACACTTGTGTTAACATACCTGTTTATTATATGGTTCATTCTGGAATATGTAAAACTTTTTTCTCGTTAAATGGAATATTTTTAGAATCCATTGTTAGCTAAATATTCGGTGATATTTCTGAGAATAGGAAAACTCATGAGCTTTTTGTCAGATGTCTATTACAAGAACGTGATCTTCCATTTTTTTCAAGTATCCTTTTACGAGGCGATTAAGAGTGAGGACTTGGGCCTTCCTGATCTCGTTAATGATTGTACCGGTGCCCGGTAGTGACCTTGAATAAAGATCGCGTATAAATAATTTTCTACCAATCAATCAAAGATCAGCCCGTTTTGATTCTCACCTTTCGCCGTCAATTATTGACCTTGCCTTTAAGTTTCGAATAGATAATATTTTTCTTCAACAATTGACGCAAGGAATCGATCTTGAGGTCACGCATCATTTTTTGTATCTTTCTCATGGTATTATGCCCGGCGGCCATAAGAATTCCAACACATGCCACTTCATTAGGCATCACATACCAATTCAATCCTTTTTCTTGGGTTTATTAAATCCTTTTTTTTCTTTTTTTTTGTAAAATAAATAACCATCTAAAAAGAGGAAAAATTTTTATTTAAGTCAAGTAGTGATTTACGCAGCAGGATGTACAAGGTTACTCACGACAAATGCACCAAATGAAAGTCTATTTGTAAATTTGATTTCTGTGGTTGTACAATGTCTCTCCTATGGAAAAACAGAAATTAAATGGACACGCGGTATGAAAGACGGTGCTGGTAATTGCTATCTTACGATGATAAAGCCGAGTACTTGAAAAAATTTCCGACGATGCGTTTGTCGTGAATGACCCTACATATGGTCATTCAAAATTCTTGCACCATTTGAACTTAGCGCGCTCATATTATTTCTATCGATCCCTACGGTAGAACTACGTTCAAGTGGTGCAACAGTCTTGAATAACCTTGCACATACATACGTGTGTCTATATTGTTTATCTAATTGCCAATAATCGTATTCGAATAATATTACCTTGATGAGATTGATCGTGTAAAACAGTCCACAAGAAAGATCTTCGTTACCCGTTGTCGATTCCACTGCTCTCAGGTTATGAATCGTAGATTGCGGCATTCTCCAGCAATGTCAACAACAGTGTTAAAAAAATGAAACTGTCACGGGAATCCCACTCTGTCGCCCATCCTTTTCCTCAGCTTCAGTGCTCACTCTTCCAACAGTACGTCCAATTCTTTATAATATGCGTAAAAGAACCGGTTTAGGGCCAGATTCGCTGTTTATAGTTTATGCTGGCATAACACGAGGATGTTTGTGTCTTGCCAGACCCCCGATCTGAGTCACCCTTCCCGCCGTAATGGCCGCTAAGCGCTCGATGCAGTGAAACCTGGCGGAAATTTTTGAACTAGCAATTTAGCTAGTGGCTGTATATAAAAGTAAAAAGTAAAACGAATAGAATTGCCGGAATTGATTAAGAATCAAATAAAGAGTGTATCGAGTATTAAGAATTCTTTCGACTCGTTAAGACATACGGAGACTGTGATTAATGGGGAATTCACGATGTTACCGTATGACAATGAAAGATGGCGGAAGAAATCTCCTAGCGAATGACTATGTGAATCAAGGAGATGTCTGTGAACAAAGGTTGTATCATGTATAAAAAAATTCGTACACAGACTGTATTTTAAGTAGTACGACTTACGTAAATGCCCGTGCTGCTATGACTCAAATAGCGCTGTGCACGGTTTATTTGGTAACGCAACACTATGAAAAATGGCCAATCGCAAAATCGGCTATTTGACCCCGGACCATCATGTACGACACGTCGTGCATAAATGAGCATGCGTTTTCTTTATCAAGTTGCAATTGCGAATGCAATACAAATTATCAAGTTTTTGCATACATTTGTAAGTATATGTAACTCACTGAAGTTTACCGGATAGGAACTAAAGTGTTAGTGTCAAGATCGTTAGAATTTTTCTTGATGTATTTTTTGTTCACGTTTATCCACCTAAACGCACTAAATAGTCAATGTATTATTATCAAGTGCATTTTTCTTTCTCGATCGATTTACAGTGTTAATGCTAATTTTTTTCTTTTACTTTTTCATTTGTCATTGACCATAATCTTTTTTTACATCTTCGAGCGGCAATAACTTCACAATCTAACAACCTTCGTTACTTCGAACACATTGTTATATTCGCTGAACTATTCGGACGATATTTTTAAAAATCCCATGAAACTCTATACGTATACTCTTTCTTACTTCTCTTACTATCACCAGTCTCTTAGTACATAGATTAACTTCAGAGTGGTCAAAAGTGAATTGATTCTAGAGATCAAGATTCTTCTAAAACAGCTCATAAACGTCAAATATAAATTTGTTTCAATGAGTACATTTTTTTAATTCAAATGTTATTATGCTAATCGGACTAATAAAAAATGGTGTTTCGTGCTAAAGGTATGATAATGATATCTATGAGGCAGCCATCGAAAAATGTGACAAAATAATTTTCCCATTCAATCCTAAGATCAAATTCCTTCATAGATGAAATAACAAAATTTACATATGTTTCCCTACTGTTTTTATTACTTCATACAAAAAATTTATTGCCCATTCGATATATTAAAAAAAAACTTGTTTTACAGATCTAATACACATATCAATTAAAGGTCGTTTCATAATATGATCTCGGACGTACGAAAGTAATACAGCTTGTTGCATATTAATGCATAATATTGGTGATATTGCGTCATTGAAATATTATGACACTGAATATTATATTATCGCGAAAAAAGTGTAAAGGATTCCTCACACCGACAATACACACGAAAAAAGTAATCGGGGAAGGCCTGATTGGTATGAATATCACTAACAGCTTTGAAAATTTGATTTGACGTCAAGAGTCATCATGCGGGTGTGTGTGTGTGTGTATGAGAAATAAGATTTATTATGTAAACTTACGGCACATAAACTATCAACCAAGTACGCACATTTATTAAAAACAATGATAATCCTTAGTGTATTATAATTTCTAGAAATAAATGAACAAACAGATTAATATTCCGAAATTTTTTTCTAATAAATGTTAATTAATAATCTCAAGCCGATAAACATTAAGATATTAATAATTACTCGCAAAGTATTATCACACAATGTAACGTTCGCCTATGCCAGGTGCATACTGCGCTTTGAATACATAATTCTATCGGATAGGTAGCCGGCATTTACTTCTTTGCGTCTCGAATTAATCGTTGTTTTGATCGTACAAGGCCCCGCGGCTCAGAAACATTACGCGCTATCATGTTTTGCGTAAAGTTGATGCACCATTATGATTGCAACTGCAGTAAATGCATCAGTGTGACACTTCAATCTTTTTATGGTATTATTTATTATTTGTTATTGCGCCGTGACCATTGGCTGGTCAATATCTGAAGACGTTACGTTTTGCACGTCAGTACAATAATTCTATTTGTATGCTCAAGTGCATAATGCATCTGACTCAAAGTTTCATTTGGGCCAGTGATTCCTATTAAATGAGTTCAGTATGCACATACGAATCAACGTCATACCAAGTATCAGTAAGTGCGGCACTCCTGTATTTTTTTTTTTTTTTTTTTTCGTATCTTCGGCAAAGCGGTCGGCCTTCCTGCAACCCTACGTGCGTTTACGACCTCTCGTTACTTTCTTACGTTCGTCTTGCGCCATTCGAAACTCTCACACGAGAGTAGCCGTTAAATGTATTTCTTGACTCTATGCCAATCGGTATACAAAGGTTATTGGCGATATGGCGATAAACGAGAGAAAAGATGATAAAATAAACAAATTTTTAATTATTTTTTTTCAATTTTTTGAAATTATACGACGCGAAGAAAAATTTTGTTTAATATCGGAAAACAGTTCTGGTGGACATTTAGGTATGATTGCAGTGCCCCTGTTTAACCGCAACCCGCGTTGCTTATAGCTCCCGACATCCTAGCGCCATAATAAGAACAATCTCTTCCTCTCGCGTTAAGACCGACTAATTTGAGTTCCTGGCAATTTGCTCTCGCAGTCGTTATGCTAATTGATGAGCTTTCGAATAACGTGAAAACACTTTGTCCACCTTTTTCCGTGTTGCTTATTCGTCGTCGTTGATGTCATTTTTAATGAATTTTTGAAAATGCAGAATTTGAGTGTTCCGCATAAAATTAGTGTGCAATATGTATTAGGCATGGTTCACGCGTAACAAGATGATCGTTGAGTTCCCGATGATTACGTTGCGCGAAATCATTACTGTGGTCTGTGTTGCCATCTGTCGTTAGATTACGGAATTCCGCGGGTACTTTAAACATTGACTGCCGATTCCTCGTAATCTACCTCATTGAATGACTGTTTATGGTTTCTGTTTCTATGTGATGTCTCTTATCTGTTCAGCCGTTAATTTATTTGTCTCTTTCCTCTTCTGTTTCTTCGCATCTTCGTCTATCGCACTATTAATCAAAAGTCATCAGGCGTGACTCGCGTTTTCGTTCGATGATTGTTGCCCGAAAACTTCTCTCAGTGATGACTAATTTTTTTTTTCGACTTATCAAACGTCCAGTACTCATCTGTCGTACGATTAGCTTTGTCATAACGGGGTAAATGTAATTTTTATAAAATCGAAATTTGAGGTTAGAATGATATACACATGAAACAAAGAAGCTTTAATTGCGCACCGGAACACGGTGGTGCGTCCAATTAAAGCAGAGATTTCCTGTTTATCGTTGTTTTGCAACATAACGTAAACGTGGTTGACCCAAAATTACTGGGCGAAATATACGAAAACAAGAGACAAAAGAGCAATAATAGCATTATGCGGTGAAACATAAGTTAAAGGAATATAATGACGTCTCGTTTTGTTTTGAGAAGGAGAAAATCTCCAGTTGTTATTATTATTATTTCTCATGTGGACGTGCGTCTTATAAAATTGAGAAAAATCTGTTGATTTTTTTTAAAATGAGTTATTACGGTTGACCGTATTGTTTACAATTGACGATTACGTCGTCCTTCTTTACCTTAGAGAAAATGTAAATGCTTGGTTTTTTTATTAACCGTGTCTTATGAGAGTCTGCGGTGATTAATAGATAAATTATGACATTTTGATATTTTCATGGTCGATTTCGTCACTGTCTTTTCTGTCACGCACACGCACACCGATAAAATACGATTTAGTCTGCCACACAGTGCCACGCATTCTTCCAATTTTGTTTGGAACTTCTCTAAATCCGAGTCACGTTTTGCTATATGCAATTAAGCCGTAAGTAACTTTATTAGGACCGCGACGCCATCTGTCGTACTTTTTTCGAGACGAAATGAAGATTTCGTAGAAAGTCAACCAATTCGTAATGAGTGAAAAGGGGAAAGTATTTTATGCTTCCGTTCCGACGTTCCCTTTATTTAATTATGAATACATAATTTGAAAAATGGCGGGAACTTTTTTCTCTCGAGTGAAGTTAGTCGACTAACGGAATCGCGTTCGTAATTGATGACGAAAGAGATCGTGGTTGACTTGACGTAGTTGTCTAATAGGGCGAACTACATTTAACAACAAAGAAACCAAAAAAATGTACTCAAAGTGACTCGATAGTTTTGTACACTGCCTGTTAAATAAATTGAAAGTATAATGTTTCGGCATTCAGCAAGATTCAACTGCGAAGTGATCGTCGCGCCGTAATCGTCTCTCCTCGACGTTAAAAAACAAAGAAAACAAACACAAGTCTTCCTGCAATTAAATGATTTTCCAGTCATGAAATTCAAATTTAACCGTTGCATAAAGTATTCGTAACCAAAATTTCCATCGTCAAATTATCAGACCTCAATTGGCATAATTCAGAAATGTCGTATGTAATTGCCACGACAAAAAACATCCTAAGGACATCATACAGACGTCCCATGGACGTACGGACACTTTCTACTACGTGCGTACATCGGTCAAATACACAATGATACTCGTACAATAATTATCCTGGTATAATAATAATAATCATATATTCTAAAAATAATCCATAATTTTATTACCCATAATTAATTATCCATATATCGAATAGATCTGTTGACATCGATATATTTGGACAATAAGTTTATCATTTTCGGTGGTCCTCAAAGATCTCCAATCGACTCTGGCCATTTCGATATTGCGAAACTGAGGTGAGCTGATGTCCGAGTACACGGATCTCTTGCTAAATAATTCTCTCTCCTTTCTTCAGCAAATTGCAACACGCAATCAAATACTAGCTTGGCTCTCGAAGTAGTCAAGGCATTTACTTAGCGGGCCTGTCCTTACCGAAGTATCTCCCGGTTAAGTTACCAGTCTGTCCGACTACCAACCTGTTAAGCTGTTAACTTGCTGAGGTAGTAATGGTGTTTGTGTATATATATGTATATACTTTCTTGGTCAACAGGATTTAACACAACAAGCATGACGACGTATATCGACACGTATCGATGAAGAACAAAAAGCAGATAGCACGTGGAACATATAAAATTATGTATATATATAATAAAATTTTGATAGCTTATCAACATATTATAAAATCGATATGAATGATAAAATATAATGATGATCGCTCAATGATAATTGTAGGAATTAACATTGGTAATTATCAGCTTCTTAAAATGGTCAGATATTTCGTAGTCTTCATGTGGACTTTGATGTCTGCCAGCTTTCACGACAATTTAGATTGCAAGATCACTGGGTAATCACGTATTCCGATTGGAAGTAGGTGGATGGATGGATGGAAGGGGGAGTGGAAAAAAATTTTTCTAAAAAAATCAGTAATTTTCAACACAGTCATACATTAAAGCTATTTTAGAAATTGTAAGTATTTTTTTCACCAATTAAAGTCTGTTTGGGATATAGCGTGGGGTGTGAAAGTAATTCTTTTTGTACAAATATTTTATTTGTTTTCGGTCGACTGGAATTTTTGTCGATGAAGATCATTAAGTTTCAACAGGAAGTCCTTAATCAATTTTCATATAATCCAACGATTGATTATTCTCGTATGTAACTAATGAACGAGCATTATCATTTTGCAGTCTGGATTCCTGTTATATTTTTTTTAGTATTTACGTCATAGCGAATAACATGCATTCATTTCACTATACGTATACATAGATTGCATATTTATGATTTTGGGGTAGTCAGAAATGTCACAAGAGCATTGCTAAATCATTTGAAAAAAAATGATCGAACTTTCACGCACGTAAGACAGTAAAAAATTTTTTTTTAATTCCTATAATAATATAAGGAAAAATTAAAAAAAAACCGGCTCAGCAGACTTCGGAAGCTTTTGAGGTACGAGATTCAGAGAAATAACCGTATTTTTTGCAATCGCCTTCCAGACCTTAGTTGTACGTTAAAAGTTACGTGATAATGAAGGAGATAGGGTAGGGATAGGAGGGGGTAATAGGATATGACTAGAAATTGGAAATTTGGAAGGTGATCAGCCAGGTGTTCAGATGGAGGTAACAGTGGCGTAATATCGAAATTCGGCCCCTCACATAAAACACACTAGTTAGGTAATATGAGTTCAGTAAAATATTTCATAGGATTTCTCATGTGAAATGATTTCAAGTGCGTTTCGTACTTGCCGTACGATTTCTACTACGTTTTATCCTTGAAATGAAAAAATGATGGATACGCACGAAATAATTACCTCGTGGAAGACGACTAATTTTTTTTTAATTTCTTAATAATTTAAAAACAAAATTTGCCGAAGTACCGGAGCGATTATATCTTAAAGGGTAACGATTACGATTTCGATTGAGTGAAACGCGTGAATGCGTTAAGGTTTGTAACAGCGGTGAGGAGCGACGTGCCTTGGGCGATCAACGGAGAGAGAGGGTTATTATACAACTTTGTTACTGTGACGTAACCCTGACCAGTAGTAACGGGAGAGAAATGATAGCTGCTGGACCTGGTTCTCCAAGAGAGGCCTCTGGAATCGGACCCCCACTGCAAAACCCCAAGCCGGGGCCCCACTTCGTGGACTTATCCACGGAAAAGAGTCCGTGGCTATGATGGGCCCAGTTCTAGAGGATCATCGGGACGTGCAGCATCGACCTCGTGCTTTCTCCTCTGCGCCATCTTCTTCTTCCTAGAACGACCCTTCCACCCTTGACTTCAATTTCCATCACTTCACCGCATTCCAGTGCCACGATTAATCTTTCTTCTTCTTTTTTTTCGATTTACCGATATTTTTTATTCATTTTTTCATTTCCCTCTTTTTTAAAAATTAGGCTAACACTTTTTTTTTCACAACGTCCATGGGGACTCTCGTCAGGCTATTTCCTATGAATTTTATATACAGCATATACTTTTTCTAAATAACATTTTTTTTTCTTCTCTTATCTCATCCACTTCCATCTCCCTCCACCTCTCATATTAAATCTGGACCATCTAATCTTCTAACCTTTAAGACTTTCCCTTTCGACTGGCTCGTGCGCTCGTAACGGACCAACTACTCCCGATCTTCGAATCAACCGACAGTGTCCTTCGTTCAAATCCATTTGACTCGTCCTGCGGAAGGACGAGGTGCTCGAGGTTTTTCGAATAGTGTTATACTTCTCAACACAAAAGGAAGAGCTAGTAATGGATTTTTAGTGTAACGTAATTGCTAGCATCGATTTCCCGTATTTTGTTAACTCGCGGTAAGTCATTCATAAATAAATATTTTAATTACTTCATTGAAATGAAACCACAACATGCAGTCTACAGTATCATGTTAATCTAAACCAGTTAAACTTCGCTATAAATTCAAATTGCAGTTTTTCCGCGTTGAAACCAGTTCTCTTAGTTTGTGTCGCATATTTACCTCGTTAAGCGATATACATTACTTAGAAAACGGAACATTCTTTTCAGACAGATGAGCATGTTGTGCGTGAAGAAGTTCACCTCGATTAGCGGTGATTATATCTGCTAAATTACTTGTTCAAAGTTATTTGAACAATAATATGGTTAATTATAATAATTTTTGTCTCCGTAAAAACATTTTGATCAACATAGACGGCAATTAGTTCTCTGATCTTGCTTCCTGCGTTCCGCGGTACCACTTTAACCGTGATTCGTGGTAACGTTGCCAGGGGTCGCCTTTCACCGTCCTTCCTCCATCACGATCGCGAGTCATCATGCACGGTTGGTGGATGCATGCGTAAATCGCACATGCGTGAATGCGTGACTGCTCTAGGATAAAGAAATGAAAGGGTCCACGAAGAAAAAGGTGCTGATTGACTACTTGGAGAAGGGGTTCTTACGTGTAACATATATATATATATATATATAAACCTAAAGTGTAAATATTTCGTAAGGTAATTCGACAGACTTCGTCGCCCGATGGAGGTGCGGCTGCATTGCTGATAGATTATACTTACTACAGTCTGTATATCTTGAGAGATTTCACGTATGCAAAACTATTAGACAGTTTTCTCTCCTTCTACCGGCGAATTACGTACCCGTGTTATCCGCCATATAAGAACTCACAATGTTACATGACCGATTGCAGGAAATAGTAGGGATCGGTACGATCACCATCCGATCTTAACTTTCTTGTACGAGTGAACTTAATGGTAGCAATTACTGTATAGTATGTACACTAAAGAGTCAAGATATATGAAAATTTTATTTTATTTTAGATATCGAATTTTTGTGAAATCGGGTACAAATTGACAAAGAAATTTTTAATAATCAGTACAAAATTTGAGAATGAGTAGCCAAATCAATTTTTATTGAATTGTAAGCGGATTGGGGAGAGGGTAAATTTATTGTGGGGATGATTTAGGGATGACCTTACATATTTTTCTTTTGTGCTCATAAGTTACTGTATTTTGTCCTGGATTCGTACTTTTCTTATGGGCCTTCGACTTTGTTTCTCGACTGCTGAATATTTTCTTGAACTCATGGCCCAGCACGCAGAAAATATTTTTCAAGTCATGCGAATGTACCTCGGGACGACTTATCCTCTCAGTGCGTTATACACATGCTCTGCCGTGTTTGGTACACGTAACAGGCTGACCGGCCGCTGAGACTTGTATGTCAGTCGGCAGAGAAATGCCAGGAAGAAAGCGTAGCAGGAAACCAATAAAGCGCGGTTACATCGACCCGGACAAAGTTGTGCGATCAGAGTCGTGCGCTGTGTCGTTATTTTGATCCATGTTCTTAAATATTAATCATTTCGAGTATCAGGTGGAATTTTTAATGTACATAAAAACATACACTCGATCAATGACAGAGGTCATCCATATCAAGCGATGCTTCGTTGCAGTGATTGAATTTCGAACTGTTACCGTGGCTAGATGTACTGGCTTCTTTTATGAACAGATCAGAAGATAGTGTCAAAGGATCAAGAATATTTTTAAAAGATTTCTTGGCCTTTATTTACAAAGTGCATTACGTAAATTCAATATCTCTGCAAAGTCCATCTCCAAGCACAGTAACCCCAGTAATACTTCTCATGATACACAGTCGCATGACTCATGTCATTGATAATTAACGTATCAATTGCTGTAAATGATATGTAAAATCTTTAAGATAATTTTTTTATAATTTTGGAATCATGAATCACGACTGTTCAGTCGATAAATTTGCTCACGGACAAACCGGTAATTTGGAAATCCCATAGTCCTCTCAAGGTGTACGAATACGAAGGTTAACAAGCATTAAATTAATTTAGTTTCGTCATTTCGCGCAACAACGACAGATAATAGAAGAAAGTTAGCAATGGATTATAGAAAGGTTTGCAGCGCCACGGCAGGTTAGCGGTAGTTTTTTAAACTCAAGTGACGATCTGTTACGCGAAGTATTTAACGCTGTAACCATTTTTTGTTAGGTACTAATTGTTCTTTTAAACAGTCTCATAGGCTTTGTCTATTCTTGCACAATTACATAAATCTATTTAGCACTGTTTATTGATAAACTAACCACCACTCACGTTACACATCGCTAAATACGTGGCTGTATAGAGTGCCAACCAGTTTCTATCACGTGGGTGTTATAATGCATTTGTTGCTTATCGAACTCAAGACTTCCGTTCGCGTGAATACATGTGATATTATTACTATAGGACGTTTGGCTCACATTGAAAACCGGTATAGAAACTTTGCAGAGCAACTGTGACACCGTTTGCATCTTCTTGAAGATACGTTATACCCTCAGTGGCATAGATATTCTCCAGTTCCAGTATATTCGGGCTACCCGTTATTTGCTCAATTTTTCATCTCGCCCGCGCAACTAAACGTATCCCGTCTTGTGCGGGTCTTAAAATCGTATCAAATTAGATCCTCGTAACGATTACTCAAAATCCTTATGAATACTCACAATGATGAAAGGATATAAAATTTTATTATATCAGAGATATAAAATGACATTAACGCTTTAATAATAACAAAACACTGTGTTATCCACATATTTCATAATAATAATATATACTGACTTTCTTATACGGGACATGCACAAAAATCATGGATTAAATGATCATTAATAATCATTAAGTTATTCACTAAAATTACATATAACATTATATATATATCGTATGTGTATATACATATATATATATCACTTCGGATAATTAAGAAAAGATGGGAAACAAGCAGGCTGGTGTAAAATAAAAAGATAAAGATAAAAGATGGAAACAAAATCCATATTAATTTTAGAAGCACGAGTGCGCAATACAGTATACCTATTCTTTAGGTACTTAAGCCAAAGTCATAGAAATCGACTAGAAACACATACATATGTGTTGCAATGGAGAAACTGCACATTACTTAGTATTACGACCCTTAATAGACATGTGGGTACAGTGTGTGGGCTTCGTTCGTTTTCTGCGGTGCACAACAAATGAACAAATGCATACACCTGAGTAGTCTATCTGTACGATCTATATGTACCTATACTGTACATACACCTGCTAAAGGAAACCTCTGCTCCAACACACGTTCCTCACCGCACCAACGACTTCGCCGCGTTAAGCGAACAGCGTACCTAATGCTGCATTTCGTAACGCCAATTTATTTGCAGTTATTTACCTGGATTCCAAATAATTGTTATTGTCGTTTAAATACGCGTACCCATATGGTGATCGACAATGACACAATACATGTTCACGGCATATAGATACGCTTCCATTTTATCATTCGATAAAATCAACATCTGTACTTGCATATGACATCTTCCATATGTCACAAAGCTTCTTAAACCGGAAGTACCAGAGGAACATGTATTTTTATCTAAAAAAAAATTTGTTTAAGAATAATCTTATTAAAATTGATTTTTAATCCGATAATAATATTTGTCTAAAAGATGTTTTTATTTACGAAAATTATTTTTAATTTCAATTATATTATTACCTGTTAATAGTTACCTGTTTATTTGACTCGTCACTGATCAGCTGTTTCTGACGTTTCCTTGCACGTGTTAATTTTATTTCCAACTAAATTCTTGATTAAATTTAACGGTTCGATGTTCCCACTGCTCTCGTAGTAAAAGTATCCACGGCTTCTTGCCTCGAGGTGGGCTGCATTGCTGTTTTTATGTTCTTAGAAAGGCTTGACTCTGTACGCCGTTCTTTGTTCATTATTTCTTTTCTATTCGCGGTTCAAGCAGGACGCCATTGATGAAGAATCGATAGCAACTTCGATGGATCTAAGTACAAACAGACAGATGTTAATCGTTACATCCAGACGTTAAAAAACAATCAGCAACTTTCCGAGGACTGTCAACCTACTTAATCAAATGATTCAAATCCTAACCGAGGCCATGAAATAATTTCAAAAATAATGAATACAGACTTGCATAATCCTTAATTATGACCCAACAGGCTGTATTTCAGGCAAAAAAAATTTCTTATATAATTTTAGCCCCCCCCCCCCCCCCCGCCTTTAACGTTATGTCATTAGCCAATATTTTGGGACTTGCGCAATGCGCCTGTAACCCAACCGATTTCTCGATAGATCAAAGGAATTTGAGATAAAAAATTCAAATCCCACGTAAAGCCATAAATTGCATATTTACAATTCCTTCGTTAAATAAGAAGTGCCATAAATATATTATTCACAGATCTTCACGGATATAAAATCTTCTTCTCCTTCCAACAGTCTAACCTAAAATTAACGTAGTCAATCGAGTGTGCTCGCGTGCATACGTCGTTCGTCTCATTGCATCTTAAGACTAAATAAAAATGGTTAATTTCCCGTGTGACATAATGAATCGCTACGACTTGGATGACACACAGAGAGAGAGAGAGAGGGGGGGGGGGGAGAGAGAGAGAGAGAGAGAGAGAGAGAGAGAGAGAGAGAGAGAGAGAGAGAGAGAGAG
>JARQSV010000151.1:97709-121243 GCA_030142285.1 Calameuta idolon
GAGAGAGAGAGAGAGAGAGAGAGAGAGAGAGAGAGAGAGAGAGAGAGAGAGAGAGAGAGAGAGAGTACGAGAGAGAGAGAGAGAGAGAGAGAGAGAGAGAGGGGCGTACGAGACAGACCCGACGTCAAGCTATTATAGAAAACCTGAGGCCTTAAACTTCAGACGGTTCTAGGCTGCATTCGAGCAGAATGCTCCGTTGCTTCTGGTAATGACCGTTCACCCACTACTATAGTCTGTTCAATCTAACATATGATAAATCAGCAGCAAACTGCCACTTCTATCCTACCGACTACCATTAGACAGTCCCTTTTTTCTTTTGACATACAGCAGGTCTTCCTCGATCGTCATCATTGAATTATTATCTGTGATATCTCAGTTTATTGTCATACCTAATATTTTCATATCCTGCACATAATATATGATACGTAATATCAATAAAATTTAACTCGGAAGAAACGACTGGCCAGACTTTAACAATGTTAGTAATCACGAAATATATATAAATAATTATCCTTTAATTTTTCAGCCATTCTTTCAATGAACGGTAGCAGCGTGCCAATTGTTAACGAGATGTCAAACATCTATAATAATTCCGTAGTTCGGTTCTACCATCATGTGTTCCACGAGATAGCCGGTAAGTCATTAATATATACACATATATATATATTATAATAATAATATATATTGTCAAGGTCAAGTATCGTCATTCTTTTATATCGTTTTGCATGTCAAATCTGCGTAGACAGATTGATATTATTATTCGGCGTTTCGGGGAAGCTCTTTTATTCCAAATGTCAAATGATGGTCATGACATTTTTTTTATTTGGTAACAGTACCCATGTATTCGGGATTTTAAATTATCATCAGGGGCGGGGAAGTGTATATAGAGGCATATCTTTCCTTATATCCTATATATATATTATATATATGCACATATATATTTTGTCTGATGTTGCAGACCCTAGAACCAGAGACTGGTTTCTGATGTCGTCTCCGGTACCCGGTGCCAGTATAATGATTGGTTATCTCTATTTCGTCCTCTCTTGGGGACCACGACATATGGAACATCGAAAACCTTATCAGCTCAATAATATTCTAGTCCTTTATAACTTCCTTCAGGTCATCCTCAGCGTCTGGCTCTTTTACGAGGGCCTCGACGCCGCTTGGCTCAGGAAGTACAGCTGGAAATGCGAACCAGTCGATTATTCCAATACGCCAGATGCCCTTAGGGTGAGAAGAGAGAAGATATTTGACAGTTAATTAATAGAGTCATAGTCGTTATTTAAAATGTTTACTATTTTACTCTTGAAATCATTTAAAACTGAATGATAGTTAAAGGACGGTACCCGACGTTCCCGATATGCATCGGTGCGTCGTAACACTGTGCACTCGATATCACGTACCATATAGCATGGCTTTGTACTGTGACTGTAATTGAGGAACGAATGTTAAGAGGTCGGATGAATTTATTTTGACGGTGTCAAATTTTCAACCACGAAATTTGATGGAACAATAATAATATATTTTCTTTGTTCTCCTTCGAAAAATCAAACACGACGACGCTTGCTTAATTACAAGAAAAATGTTTAAAGGTACGAATGATTAATGTGACATTTTTTTAGGTTGCTCGTGGTGTCTATATATACTTCTTGGCGAAGATATCAGAACTCCTGGATACTGTCTTCTTTGTCTTGCGCAAGAAGGAGAGGCAGATCACTTTTCTCCATATGTATCATCATACCGTGATGCCTTTGATTTCTTGGGGTGCCACCAAATACTATCCTGGTGGACATGGTACCTTCATAGGTAAGGAAGTGTCATTGAAAAATAAAAATGTTATATAACTTTTTAAATTATTTTTTGGTCACGTGACATTCGTTTCATATTTTTTGTTTCAGGAGTGATAAACAGCTTTGTTCATATTGTTATGTACACTTACTACCTCCTGGCCGCTATGCTACCTCAGTACCAGAAGTACTTCTGGTGGAAGAAATACATCACGACCTTGCAGATGGTAATGATGATTAATAAAAAAAAAAACTTGGCTCTTTGTAGCAGAGTCCTAATGTGGCTGATGTAAAAAAAAATTCTTTTCAGGGACAATTTTGCCTGGCCTTTCTGCACAGCTTTCAGCTGTTGATCTACGATTGTGAATATCCGAGATGGTCGCTCATTCTCATCTTGCCCAACGTGATGTTCTTTTATTTCCTGTTTTCTGATTTTTACAACAAAGCATACAGTTACGGTAGCTCCGCAAAGAAAATTAAACCGTCGGGACCGTCGATGAGTTCCAGGACGCAACAGGAGCAGCAAAATAATGCAGTCCCTTCGGAGGAGGATGGGACGAAGGAACAAAACACGAAGAGATCGCCGAACGGAAAAATTCAAAATGGAAGATCGAAGAAGGATTAACGGATGTCAGAACGACGGTGACCAGTGAAACGAGAAGGCTGAAGGAAAGAAAAAAGCGAAACTAACAAAAAGGATCAGCAAGGGAGTGAAGCGATAGGGCGTAAGACACTACGAGAAAGTGTATCGATCGAGAGAGACTCGAAGTTCGTATGGAAAAATCGTGACGTCACGTACTGACAAGTGGCTCCATCTTGGATAATCTTTCGAGAATTAACAGGATACATTGAGGTGACAGCATCACTAACAATAAGTATCTCGCGAGCTACTTCTCTCTTAATTTTATCACTAGGTAGACCTAGACATCAAGAACAAAGGAACAAGTTAGAGTATGACGAGGAGCGTGAACATAGTTGCAAGGTCATTCTATAAATCGAAGTCGAGTAAATCAGGACGTGGCTTACTGTTTGGTGAAATAATTAATTCCTCGTCAATATTGACTCGAGTGTCTTACAGCCCCTTGTCGTAGATTGCGTCACGGTTCGTGGTAACTTCGGCAGCACATGACGTCATAGCCTCTTCTTTAAAGAAGCAGCATAATTTGCTCAAAGTTTCAAGCAAACTTCGAGATCCGGGACTCGCACGTTCCCGTCTCGAAGATTTGCTCGTGAACGTCTACCGATTTTTTAAAAATAATTATTAATTAATCAGATCGCTTCCAAATGATCATCCGGATCGGGGATCGATTAGCATTAAGTATCGTATCGCTTAGTCCTGGACATTAGTTTCTCATAGGATATCATAGGATCGGCCGGCTTCATTACGCCATGACGGAACGTTTGCTATAAATACAAATTGAAGAAAAAAAAAGGTCAATATACACGTAGCAACAAGAAAGAAAAATAATTTGATCATGTGAAGTAAAAAATTATTAATATTGTTAAATAGTGAAAAAAATTAACGGCCGGTCGTGTAGCTTTATTATACCGAAAGGGGAAGGGCTCCCGATGAAACGAATCAAGCCCAAAGATCATGGCTTTAATGACATTAATGGCTTTAATTATCGTCCCGTGCGCGATATCGCTTTAGCCGATTTCAACGAGCGGCCTAAGAATTTTATCTTTACTTTAGGTTATCTTCTATCTTCCTTCTCCCTTTTAGTAATTATATGCATAGTGTAACTAGTACATAGATACGTATAAACATACAGAATCTATACGTGAATTCTCAATGATGTCGGTAAAGTAGAAAATACTGTGTAAATAACAGTTACGTTTAACTTTCGTTGTTGCATAGTTTATTCGATGTGATAATACTGAAAAATATAATACACACATGCCGTCGTTAAAGTTTTTGAAATAACTCGATACGAGTGTAATGCGTAATCAGCGTGTTGTCAAAATCAATCAATGTTCCATAATTGCAATACGGGTGTTAATTGAAACGAAAAGAAAAAAAGATAAAAGCTATGTTCTTTACTTCGTACGAAATAATGTTAAAGTGAAAAATAATTATACATACAATGTACAAGTGGAGTGAGAGAGTGATGGAATGTAATTGTAATTTCCGTGTGTTACGTGCATCTGATTAATGGAGTAGAAGATGGGAAAAATAAAATTCGCTGAATTTAACTTAGCTTCGTATCGTATTCACCTTTTGTATCATACAATGAATATACATAACAATTGTACTGTACAATAAACCGTATCGACAGAGTATCCGCAATTATTAGTTCCCTTTCTAACTACGGGCAGGAATCGCAGACACAATCCTCATGTAACAGATACGTTCGATAATAAATAAATTGGATATGACTTTTCATACCGATATATGCTTATTATGGGATGAAGAGTGGGTGGGAGATAAAAGATTTATCAAGGAAAAGAATATCGTGCTTGGCATTGAACCGTATTTACCTTCTGTGTATCTGGGTATCTCTTGAGTGAATTCTATTCTATTATCTTCATCAAAGAATCATTCCAATATTTGTAACTAAAAACAACAATTGTCAGACACCTTGTTGCTCAGGATGAAAATAAATATGTCAGTGACACAGCATCCGAGCGTCATGCTACTCGATGACGCTATTTGACTGGTGAAAATGCAAAGTGAGGTTGTACGTAACGAAGTAAACAGACGTCCATTTTGAAAAAAAAATATATCCAGACTCTTTTCTCAAAATGAAGGAAACCATCGTGAATTGAAAGTCATTGAAATTTAACCGCATCTCGTAGCCTCACTCAGATCTCGCGGCGACTTTTGTTGCATTATCACTAGCGCCATCTAAGATGATATTATTTAATCTAAGATTATCTATCTTTAACTTTTAATCGCGTAAACTGAGATTGCCTTGTAATGTCTTAATGGTCCCTTTTCTTTTTGTTTTTTTCTTGCACAGGGACTCGAGTCAGAAGCGCTCAATGCATCGCTGCACTTCTACGCTTCCTTCTTCTTGTACGCTTTCCGGTAAAAGTCGCTGAAGAGGTAGATGAAGATGATGACGTTTGTCGCGAGGAAGTACGTGAGAGCTTTTGGCATAGTGCAGTCCATTGCGAGAATGAGCAACAGGTAAGACAGCATAATGCCAAATTGAATCTGTAGTGATTAATGATAGTATTACATAATGTAATTATTTACAACCGGAAGTAACATGAACTACGTAAAACTTACCAGTTGCATCCAGGTCATGTATTTCTTCCACCATATGTATTTCCTGTACTTTGGTCCCATCGCGGCAATCATGTAGTACGTGTACATGACCACGTGGACTAACGAGTTGAGAAGACCCAAGACAATGCCCTGCTCGCCCGGCAGCCATTTTAGATAACACCATGAGAACAGTGCCGTTATCGTGTGATGGTAGACATGTAAAAACGTCACCTGATTCTGCTTCTTGCGCAGCACAAAGAATACCTGGTGCAGTGACAGGAGAAGAAGACAATGAGGTGGATTTTTCAATATGGCCGTCGAGCGAATGTATCTGACCGATGACGATCAGTTAATGTCGATCGCCCCATGAATACTTCCGCCATTATAAAGGGTAAATCTTCGTAGATGTATAATTTCGAAATGATTACGACTGCAGTTCTTTGCCAGCGTCACAATGCAGGTTAATCGTAAAGGAAACAAAACTTTTGAACAGCCAACGCCATCTGTTGCAATTACTAATGTACTGTTGATCAACAACGGATTCACTCACCGTATCCAGGAGCTCGATGATCTTCGCAAAAAAGTACCACCATGCGCCTGTCGATAACTATAACAATAATATTCGTACGTGTGACTGCGCATGCGCAAACCATGGCATTATGGGTAAGCGTCTTTAATAGTTTGAATAAGTTGACTCACGGCACTTTGAAGTTCGTTTGATTTGACTGGACCGCTTGACATGCAGCTGTTCTTAAAGACGAACCCTGTGATGTCCACTTTCATTGCCTTGGCAAATAATGAGTGACAATGATTAATAAATTAATTAATATATACATTCGTTTATCAGTGCTTTAATTGGTACGAGAACAATTCTTACCAATGACGCCAACCAGATACTGAATATCACTTGAAATCCGTTATAAAGTATCATAAGTGTATTCAGTTCAAACGCTGGTCGTTTTTCCATCATCTTTGGTCCCACTTTTAGGACAAAAGTCAAATATGTTGCTAGGATACAAAGAACTGGTCCAGGTGACGACATCAGAAACCACGTGTCCACCATAGGATCTATTTAGGAAAAATATAGAAAAGTAAAATGAAAATAAACAATGACGACTAATCTTTCTATCAGTTTTTATCTCGAGTTCAAAACTTTTTTTTTGCAAAACATTGACACTCCAACAAGGCGGATTCTCAATGCGCGATTCGGTCTACTCATCCGCATGACCTGGATTCGAATTTTCATGCCGTTGATTTTATAATTATAATTTAACGTTATTAACGGTTTTTTGCAAGCTTGCAGGGATAGTTTTAATGGCCATGTGAAATTTTCTTAATATCGATTTTTTATCGATTAAAATTCGGCGATCGTTGCTCACTTCTGCCATTGACTACGTTCACATGATTAAAAAATTGCAATTATCGCTATTCGTATCTGGGTCATTTCTTTGACGGCACGAAATGCAACAGCCACGATATTGCATTAGCCGCGATTACAAAACGCGAAATGGCTGCGACGGAGCCACGTATTCACGCGGAATGTGCTTATATGAGCATTTATTATTACATATGTGCGACTTCAGTCATGAACGATAATATGTCAATTGATTTTCATTAATGAAATTATATTTTGTCACGTTTCCATAATTTTCATCTAGATCATATTTTTTGTATTTCGTCGTATTATTCATGATGAGCCGTCGGAACGGGGGGAGGAGGGATATTAATAGACCTAATTACATAGGAACTTTGCCCACGTTTTGAATTGTAAAGTTTTCAGACATCCGGTCATTCAACTGGTACCGGTACAAAAGATTTTCACGGGTCATCCTATAAATACAATGCAAAGTGTGACACAACAACATTCCGAACTTTTCTACATGAATATGAATATAAATACTACACTCATGAATCTTTAAACGTTTACATTTTGCAGATGATAAGCGTAAAGTTCTAAATTAATTTTACAAGACCAACCGTAAATTTTCTTTGACCGATAGTTTCCCAGGTAATTTCCGAACGACCGTATTTTCGTTGACCATAAAATTCACTGACCTTAAACTTCGGTAGATCGAGTATCGATTAGCTCACCTTTGTTAGTTTCCAAAATGTCATTGTAGTTGCTGACCATCGATCGTATCAAGTTTGACATGCTTGTTCCTTTTATTAATGAAATCCGTTTTGATAACTGAGCAGCAATGCGTTCTTCGGATGATGAATCAGATGACTACTGAGATTCTTGAAAATTCTTCCCAATGTAACCTCACTCAGATACGTTTGTAATCGATTAACTAATTTCTTATCCTCTCGATCCGGATTTTTCCTAATTAGCGGCTTTCAAGGGATCCTCGACGATGAGCACCGGTCAGGACGATTTTATATATAGTCAAGAGCTCCTCAGGAACGTGTCTGCAGAGGACGAGTACCGAACGAAAAACTGACATTGGAAGCCACTTGTAAAGATATTACAGTGATACTTTGGGACGCCCCACCAAGGGAACACCTTCCGCCTTTCGACTACTTTGAACAGAAGGTGGCTGACTGGCTGACTAGTGGACTGACAGACTGGCGGACTGATGGACTGATGGACTGATGGACTGGCTGCTTGGGGTTAAGTTGACCGCAAAATGAAGAACCGCCTTAGAATATATGAATAACGCGTGAACGTAGTTTACACTCGCGTCACTTCCCATTCCTACATTCATTTCCTATCTCATAGCTTTTTTTTTCCATCACCATATACCATAGATAGTCAATAAGTATGTCCATTCCCACTTGCCCCCCATAAGAGTAAAATAGACTTTGAACTGAACTGTGGCTCGAGATTTTTTATTTTTTATTTTTTATCTTTTAAGAATATCTAATCCAGTCATCAACGCTTTATTATGCAGACCTTATTCGCTTTTTTTAATTGATATATATTTTGTATGTATTTTGAATATTACTTTGACACATGTCGTATTGGGGATAGGAGCATCACGTGGGTACGTTAAAAAAGAGAGAGAGAGAGAGAGAGTTTTAATGAACTTTTTGGCAAAGAGACGAAAATGAGGATTAACGATTTTGGTCTTGTTTAAAAATTTGTAAATTTAAAGAATGAAATATTTTATTTCGTAGTAGTTATATTTTTCGTATTCTATAATCCACGACAGTATTATATATTTAAATATTTACCGACAAAATGTTAATGATGTATTTGTCAGGAATAAAGCTTAAAGAATGAGAGGAAGTGACGAAGAATAGACAGAATAATTTCAGAATTTCTCAACAGGCCGATCTCTTCGTGAACTCTACATGTAGATTTGCCAACGCGATTTATTATTCTTTTTGTTAAGCCTATCTATTATATATTTATATTCACTAATGGCCTCGGTTCGTTGCGTAATATGGCCATTACTACTTGAAACAAATATTCAATAATCAAGTGCGCGCGAACTAACATTTTTTCCTGTCGATTTCAAAATTTTAACATTCATTTTTTTTAACATTGACTGCACCAATAACTCACAATATAAATTCGAACTATGGTGAATTTCACAAAGATCGTACTAATTTACCGTTAGGTCCGAGTGCGAATTATAAAATATCAGCTATTCGGGACTTCAAACTTTGGGATCATTCTTGACCTAGTCTCAAATGGTAAAGCAGGTTCCATGATGACGATCCACTCGAATCTGGCATCAATTCAAAATTTGACTGTTAGACTATAAAATTTGTGTATTATTCTTTGACACTGTGCGGAAGATACAGCTAATGTTTTATCTTGTTTAAGAAGACATGAGCACCATAATAATAATAATATTTTTATTTCGGTATATTGTTCATCAAAAAAATATTTCCTATGTAAGCTATTTGAGACAAGTGGAAGGACAGGGATTCATCAATTCTTCATTTTTACGTCGAATATTTTTTAAATAACATAATGAAAAATTAAATTAAAAAATTTAATCTTTAATTTTAACTAACGCAACAGCTATCTTAAACGATCTTTTTTATACATAATTTATAAATGTCTAGTTGGTCAACGTAATTAATTTGAAATAATTAAAACTCTTACCTATGTCTGACTTTACACCCATCTTGTTCATCTAGAGAATGGAATACATATGGCTGTAACGGTATAATCAGAAACCGGACCACGTGCACCCACCAACTTATGGAAATGCAATATATTCTCGTAATATTACAGTCAATAAATACATATATTCATATTATATATAATAATTAAATAGTACATTACCACATGTACTCCTTACGAAGCAACAAGTCAAAAAAGTTCTCATTATCGCCTTCGGTCAATTTTTTGAACATAACCACAAAATCATTTGACTAAATTCAATAAATAAATAAAATAGGCAAATCAGTTTTTAATTTTCCAAAAAAGAATTTTGCATGGGCATTGTTAATTTTTATGTAAGTAATTTTACGTAACTACGATTGTAACGCACGATGCGGCAAACACAAAGTAACAGTTGCATATTGGCAGTGAAACTGTTTCTTGTTTAGGCATATTACAGGTTAGGTTTGGTGTATCAGGTAATTTTAGAACTATTGTATCCTTGCGTAAAAAATTTTTTAATTTCTTTACTGAGCTAGTAGGTATCTTCACTGTCAGTTGTATTGGTCATTCGATAAAATGGCCGAAAACGAAATTGGAGCCAGCATCCACTCTCCACTCTCTCTGTCTTGTGCCTCAAAAGAAGTAACGGCACTTTATTCTTGACTGCAGGTGAGTGGGATATGCTACACGTAGGTACGTACCAGTTATCTTGCGGAGAAATACTTTTTAAAAGTAGGACGTTACTTCTGTGGGACAAGAAATTCTTTTTTTAACCTGCACAGTTATTCTTTGCATTCATCCAAGGAGTCGTTAATTATGCCGCTGAAATATTATTGGGATGATAACGCTACACCACGAATATAAATAATATATACGTAAATGTAAAAGCGAATGACGTAAATGAATTTATTAGATTTTACATTTTTCTATTTGTTTCGTATTTCGCGCCATTTCATCTCGGGAAATTGTCATACACACTGTTAGGTTGTTAATTTAGTTATGTAAAGTCATATGCTAATCAGATGTATTTAAAACTGGACAAGTACTTCATTGTATGTAAATATTTTGGTTTTTAGGTAATTGAGGGATTGTGTGTTAATGTTTTTTATTTTTTTTTTCTTCATTAACGTTGGTGCAAGTCCATTTCGAATAATGTTCCAATTCGACAGTAAAAGTTATTCGAGAATGTACGAGGAATATATTTGTACTTATATCTGGCTGAAAGTAACCCAGCAGACACATGTGTAGTAATATTTACATACCGATAATGTAAAATGTCCTACTCAGAGATAAAACAGTTGCGTATATTAGGTCTTTTATAATTATTATATAGTTGAATAGGATATTTTAACTGATATGTAACTGTTACTTTATATTTTCTGGGTAAAGTAGAAAATAATCATAGAGAAGGTTAGAGAAGAAGAAAAAAAAACGGTGAGAATTTTTTATTAAATAATGGGACTGGTTTAGGATGAAAATCGTTCGGGCACCGTTCAATAGTTTGTATTCGCGAATGTTACTTAATCGACGTAACGTTGAAGCACTACTTATTAATATAATTTTGCTTTCCAATACGTCATAGAAAATATCAACTATGAGAAAGCTTACTATGCAACTTGCAACTATAGTCGTTAAATGTCAGTAAAAAAATATAACTAGACTAGGCAATTTAAGGGTACGGTAAGTTCTGCAGACAATTTGAAGTAATCATTCAGTATCTATAGAATATTCCTTCTTTTTCTTCTATTATTATATTCATTTTATAGAATCAGACATACTAGCTATTTATTACAACGATTTTCAACCCGACCAGCTCAGTCGGTAATCACGTGACTCAAGGTCCACATTACCGACTGCAGTCGGTAACGCAGTTATAAGGATAAACAAATTTCTTTATGAGGTGTACTGCTGCCATTGAACGACCGATTATAGAACTACAAATCGGTAGAAGAATCCGTATTAAAACTTTTAATTTGGGAAATGAAGGTCTGAAACAAATCAGTTATTTACAACACGATGAATTAATTTGCCAAGACAAAAATGGCATTGATAAGCATCAAGAGCGTAAGTCGTGAAGTTAGGCGCTCATTCGGAGTTTAAAAAGATAAATGGAAGATGTACTGATTTTAACATGCATGATAAAAAAATCGAAAAACATGAGTGAGCGTAAAACCTTAAGTACGTGTGGCTCGATTTCTTTAATATTATGAATATCGTCAATAATCTCGAATTCGTTATTCGATGCTATTCCGCTTTATTCGTTCCATTCAATTCCTTGGAGACGCCATTTAGCTCGACTTTCTTCGCAGGCTTCTTCACGTAAGTTTTGTAATAAAAGTCCCCAAAGAGGACAATCATGAAGAGATTTTGGGGTATGAAAATGGCAGCTGGCCATCTTGGAAAGCCACAATCCTCGATCCATATCAATTGTGAAAAATGTATAAGAATCAAGAAGAACTGGGTAAGTTGAAGCTGAGTTATGTATTTCTTCCACCATGGTTTTCCGATCTTAAGTGACGTGGCAAGATAATGCGTGTACATTACCACGTGGACAAAAGAATTTATTAGCCCTAAAAATATAATAATCATAATTAAACCTCTGCAGCTGACACAATCTTTACTTGATTTACGTACCTAAAAACGTAACGTGGCCACCCGGTAAATACTTGGTTCCTGCCCAAGCTCCAAAAACCATTCCAGCATGATGATAAACGTGCAGAAAGGACACCTGGTTTTGCTTCTTTCGAAGGACGAAGAAGACGGTGTCGAGAAGGTCGACAATTTTCACGATAAAGTACAGCCACACGGTCGCTGCGATCTGTAGACAGTGGACGGGCATGCTCCCAGGTTTATTAATCTCAAAAGACAACTAACTATAGTCGGTTCGTCGGTTCAATGCGTTTCAGGACATATTTGAAACTATGAATTCTCTAGCAAGTCACACGTAGAACTGCATGAAATTTTCGTTTAAAATTATGCACGCACATGTTTTTGTACTGACATAGATTTTATTTTCCTACTTTATCATATATTTCCATAATTTTATGAAAAGCCACGTGCGATGCGCTGAGAATTGCATTTTTTAGAAAATGTCAAAAAAACATTGATTACCAGAACAACTATGTGTATCTATATGTCTAAATGGTACCTTCGTCTTCCCACATACCCTTAATCCAAGAATATCACACATTTTACATCCATCCATACGTTGTACCAGATATGTGATTATAAATTGCAATGTAAGTCTGTGACGGGTAGAAATTTTTTGAAACTCAACAGTGATATCCAAATGTCAGAGTACACGTAAAATGTGTAAAATAAAATGAATTGAAAAAGATAGTATTTGTTTAAAAGTCAGTATTCAAACACTTTCAAAGAAAGTTTATCGGGAAGAAAAATCAAGAAATCCTGTGTAAGTAAATCTCAGACACGATTGTGATATGTGAGGGATTAAATAACCATCGCACTGACATACTGTCTTTGCTCATAAATCGAGTCCTCCCTTACCTCAATGGCGCGTTCGGTGAAGGAATAGTCTACCGGCTCGCAAAAGAAACTGTAATGCCCTAACCATCCAAGGACCAATGCCTGTAAATAAAAAAAAGACAATGTATTTTAATATTTGTATCATTTATCACTCTTATTAATCTTTTCATTTTCTATAATTATAAGATTGAATATGTCACGATATTCATCATTTAGCCAACCCAATGGACTGTCGATGACACACTCGGACCCCTTTACAAGCTACAGTTCCCTCACTACGCATTAGTATTACGACCACAGGACGTTGGACCACCTTTCGGTACACCCCCCCCCCCCCCCCCCCTCGTATCCCATGCTTCAACGGCTACGGGTCTGTTCGAATATGAGAGTTTATGAAGCCACAGCGACGAACGGAAAATTCGAAGTGGAGGGTTTGGCGGTGCAGATGGCGCTGCTTAGACAACCTCCGTATAAGCAATTTCAGTCTCTAGCTGTTGCTTACAGAGAGGTCCGACGGTATTTGGAACACCCTGTATGTACATCCTACCAACTATCAGGGATATATCGATCTTGAAGATTACCTTGTAGAGAAGATAGGCGGATAATGCTATCTGCACGCAATTGTATATCTGTAGTACCCTGTCGAGATTGAACGGCGGTCTGCTGGCCATGATTCTTGGTCCCAAGGTGTGAACGAAGTGGAGATAGAACGTGATCAGAGCCAAACCTGGCCACGGTGAACTCATGAGAAACCAATTCTTCGTTCTTGGATCTCGAGAAATGGAAGGAAACAATAAATTTAATTCGATTTTTAATTCGAAAATTGCCATCGGAAGTTTCTCAATTTGATTGACCGATACAACCACCGTAAATGCGATCACTGATCGAGAACGGGAAAAATGTCTCTGAAGAGTCTTTCAGATTTGTATTAAGGATGACGAAAGAGAAAAAAATTTTTGATCTTACCCGATTGACTTAGAAATGTAAAAAATACGTTATAAATCAATTTAATAAGTATACATTGCGTAATATCCTTAGGTACCTGCGATTTCATCATTGAGATAGGTATATCCTTTTATGAGAGCCCGAATTATCGTGGCCATGATGATTCTCGTAATCTGCACTTTTCGCTGATATTACGAAACGAGAACATGCGACTTCGTAACCTCCTACTTTTCCAAAATAAGTCTTTCCCAATTTTTCCGACTTATTAATTTTCTACTCAGTTATCTCACTGTGTCTCTACACGGACGTTGACCGTCGAATTAAAAGGATTCTGTGGCCTTTGGCTTCCGGTACTCTTTGATGTCACTCTTCCTCTTCTTCGATGATCTTCCACAGAGCCGTACACTCTCTCACTGGTCAATTCTTGATTAATATTTATTTTGCTTTATTTCTCCTTTCTTTCCTTCTCTTGATTCTTATACAAGTTATAGAATCTCTTTTAGGAATTGACGTTAGGTGATATCAGTTGTTGGAGTTCGTGATATCTATATAAGAGGTACCCTCTAACCCACCCAGCCACCACGGCGTATCCGAGCAGACTGATGCCAGTTGCTTCCCCCGTGAAAAAGCAATAAGCATTGTATTATAATTCCACGTATTTCGGAATTATGCGTATAGAAGTGCAAGGCTGCCAAGTTGTTTGACCCTTATTCGAAGATACTTTGGAACGTTCATTCGCCTAATCGTTGTTACAACATCTTACACACATTGAAATCCGACCCGTGCAATAAATACAGATGGTTTTGAACCACTCATTCTTTTAGAAAATTTTTATAAGATTTTTTTAATATTCCAAATATCATTTTTCAATTCGTTGTCTCATTTTTTTGAAATTATATCAGACTCCATTTTTGTCGGTTCATTAACAAAATCATTGCCAGGAATGAGTTTAAGAATTCGGATTTTACTAGTTTTAACAATGAATCGTCATCATTGATTTGAATAATGATTTAGTTGATTGTCATATAATATACACTGTTAAATAAATTAGGAAGTTATTTTTTTTCTTCTTTTTCAATCCATACTATATATTTGAACATAGTGACGTCCTTATGCTTTTTTTTCTATTGATCCATTTTATAGCATCATTGATTCTACTAATCTGAACTTAGCAAAACTTACGACTTATCGTCGGTCTTTAAACTTTAAATAATATCTATACCGTATCTTGGCTGCTTCCTGCAGAATAATCTTATGCACTTTCATGGGCCATTGTACCTCATTATTATGACATCGATCATCGTCAGTGTTACTATAGAGTTTTACCAGCGTCGAGTTCGCCGGAAATACGTCTGACCTTGCACGTACGTAATCACTTGAACGTAATCCTTATGTTTCTTGCATTCTTATGAAAATGAGAATTTATGAGAGATATCAACAAAGAAAGGTATTGGCCGAAATTAGCGGAATTACAAAAAATTTAATCGATGCTAATAATAGTAATGCTCATGGTAATAGATGTCGTCGAGGAATCGATGTAACTATTCTTCATTAAAGGAAAAAGAAGGGATCTTCGTGGCGATTTAGCATTAACCGGAAACTGAGGTCCCACGGGTCTCACGATCCTGACCTTACAGCGATCCCTCATGATAGTGAATATGCGATGCATCATGATTTGATAATTTTATTTACTTTCATTACCATAAATATTAAAGAATTAATCGATCTTACATCAAATTCCTACATTCTTTATATAATGTGATATAAGGAGTCGCTACGTAAACTCGCTATATGTAAATGGTAGGAGTAATAATCAATCGTCAATAAATAAACGATGGCAAGATATTTTATTATAAAAAAACGTCACAGACTGTAATAAGTACAAGAGAAAAATATACATATAGAAAATGGATTATGACTAAATTTCAAAAATAATTTTAATTGAATAAAAATCCGTTAATCAGAAATGTTATTGTGTACAACGATTTTACTTTCGTCGTTTGAAAACAATAATTATCGTTATAAAAAAGTCTTTTTTTGCATTTGATGGATTCGTGGCATTTTTTTTTATTATTTCATTTTTTTAACGGGTCTGTACATATCATTTAGCTAAGTGCCTCGAGTTACGTAAACGCGTTTGTTAATTCTCCCTTTTTTTTTCTAGGCCATCGCTCTTCTCGATAACCTCGCTAACAATCGGTTATACGCGAACAAGATAATTTATTATCTAAGGACAGTCGTTTATGAACTATTCTTCAAGCCGATCTACTCAGGAACTGATAACGAAGTCCTTTCGCTGAAATTGATTTGGGCAAATTGAAATGTTTCTTATGAACTCGCGACACTTTTATCAAATAATCAGAGTAAGATTGCGCTATTGGGTCTTTCGTCATGCTCGCCACCGTTATAGTCATCGTTATTACTATTAATTTTGTCCCCGTTCTGTAAGCTTTAACTTATTAACATTTTAAATTTTGTCACTGGCGAAAATTAAAGCTTCATACTATATTTATTGTCTTGCATTTCTTTCCTACGTTTAAAGTTCCTTTTTCGCGTTTACTCTTCTTGATTTAATTATTTATGCTTGTTCAAATCGCATTTTTATTTATCAGTCGTTCAATTTCAGGTGGACCGATTAAAAGTGTTCAAAGTAAAAAAACGTCTATTACTTCGAATACTTTCAATTGAATTACACCTCAGTAGATATAAATAATAATTGAGATAATACTTAAGATATTTGAACGATAACTAAATTGGTAGATCGACTAAGAAAAATAAAATGGAATACATTTTCTTTTCGACCTCCTTACCGAGCATCCCTTTGAGCCAATAATCAATCTTATCAATAAGTGAACTGACTTTGCAAAACGCATAGCTGTGCACCTCTAAAACGAAGAATCACGCAACTCAATCGAGTTTTTGCCCAGGATCATCAATTCGATTTCCCGTGTTTGACGCCAGGCGGCACTGCGTACCGTTTTCTTGCCGCGTCCTCGGCTCTTTCTTACCGGTCAGATAGTTCTTCACGTAGAAGGTACCAAAGAGGTATATAAAGAGTGCCGCATTCAAAGTCAATAAGCTGGCTAATGGTTTTGGAAATTTGCAATCGCTGAAGAGCAACTGTCCGTTGTGTATGAGAACAATAAGGAACTGTATAAGCTGAAGAGACGTCAAGTACTTCTTCCACCAAAGATATTTTTGTACTTGTGGTCCAATGGCCGCAAGCATGTAATACGTGTACATTATTATGTGAACGAAAGAATTGATAACGCCCAACAATGTTGGATGACCCCCTGCCACGAATCTGACACCTATCCAAGCACAGATTGGCATCATTGCATGATGATATACGTGAAGGAACGAAATCTGCCTGTGTTTCTTGCGCAAGACAAAGAATACTGTGTCTAGAAGTTCAATCAGCTTACAGAGAAAGTAAATGTATACAGCCCTGGCCATCTGAAAATAATATATAATTCCAAAGTATTGGAGAGGTTACATAAATAATTATCTTTACTGATCGGAAATTTATATAATATAATTACCCTCATGGCTTTGGGGTTATCGGAATAATCAACTGGCTGACATTTGTAGCTGTAATCGTAAAGCCATCCAGACATAAGGCCCTCGTACACCAGGTAGATGCTCAGTAATACTTGGATGAGGTTATATATTATCAGGGTTTTCCTTAAGGAATATGGCTTCTTGTCTCTCATGTATCTGGGTCCAGCAGACACACTGAAGTATATGTAAGTCACGACAATGGTTATTACTGGTGCAGGTCCAGATATCAGGAACCAGTCATTGGTTCTGGGATCTACAATACAAGAAAGGTTTTCTTTATGTTATATATTTATATTGTTGATACAATTTGCTTGGATTTTATTATCTTCTTACCGTTTTTATTGTACAAAAGGTCTCGGTACCATTCGACAACCCCAGACATCTTGCCGTAGAGGTCCTTCAAGAGTACTGCAAATGTTAAAAGAGAAAGTCGATTCGACAATAGGCAGTGTTTTTTACAAAATGTATTATAGATAATAATAGCTCAAGATACAAAATTGTGGATTTACAATCCATGACTAATAAACTATGAATAAAGAAGCCATATATCATATATGCTCTAAATTCTACTATTAAGGCTCGCCATTGATATACAACATGAATAGTGTGATGGCTATAGTGCGAATCATCCACTCATTGTCAGTTATCTGCATGCCCGTTAGTGAAATTTTAATGGCGACAGTTTTTATTCTTCATGGAGAACAACTTTCTGCTGACATTTTATCGTACGGTATATTACGCCGAGGCCCTTCACTGTTTAAAAGGGCAACGTACCAAAAACACGCAACGTAAAACGGCCTTGACAATGCAACTAGTCTGACCACTAATTGAAGGTGAACAAGATTCTCCAACCGAGATGCAAACTACAAATTTGTATTTAGATACCCAATACGACTTCGCCTTTCAGTTTAATTTTTTTCTTTCTTACATGATTATCTGACTATATCGACCTTATCTTCTTTTTTGCCAGTTCTGAAACAATTCTGCTTTCCGGGGAATCCCCGCACGATGCACTTCAGGCAGATACATATGAGTACGAATAATAAAGATGAAGAAAAAAATAAAATAGTTAATCCAATTATATCATAGAAAATTGTTCTTAATTGGAGATGAAAAACTTGTGCAAGCTTTTGGTCAGTAGTGATGTTGATGATGATTTTATCGAGTATAAATATGGTGCATACAGTATCATTATAAACCTGTATCTCAATCACAATTTTCAACAAACGATCACTTTCTAATGTGATAAAGGATCCATATTATCTCTAAATCGATATACGCCATCCAAACCGCGTTCTATGAAGCAAAATCATTTTTTTTTTAACTCAGAAAGGGCATCTGCCTGTTTGAAATAAGATTGTGATAAATGTTTGTGGATAAAGAGCACAGTATAAATAATTCCTTGACAGTATGAAACCTGCTTTACTATAAGTAAAAGTTAATTTCAAATATGAATAGACGTGAATAATTTGTGCGTCGTGAGAAGCATCGTCATCCCGAAGAACAACCATTCTTAGAATTATCGTTAGCAAAAAAGATAGCAGTTACGAAATCACTGAGAAGGTGAAGGGAAAATGGAGGTTGGCATTCATAGGATTAGAGCCAACGGGAAGCTGACAATAGTATGACGACCTCGATAGAAGCTGAAGTCTGTAATTGTCGCAGACTCCGTCGAAAAGGTTACGTCTAGACCAATAATCAGTCAATCTGAGACTGATTATGGAAAGTAAAAAGTCTCAAATAATGACAAAAAAATAGTGAACGAAACAACTCTATGACGTCACTCGATTTCAATGTATAAGTTATAGATCGAAAAATTGTATCTATCAATCCATAGGAATATAATTATCTAAAGTTGTTCAAGATCAATTACGGATCTGTCTGATGGTTAAAAAAGATAGTGAGTGCCCCTCCTTGAAATTCTGGTTGCCCTCGCACTTTATAGAGGACAACCATCTTAAGGAATATCAGTGATACGCATACGTATAGACGGTACCGATGCACAGGCGCACTTTTATTTTTTTAATCCAAAAGTCCTTCGACGTTCCACTGGTTTTTACGATTTTAATCTACAACCAGTGATTTTCTCACTATTGTTCTCTCTCGATTACCTTTTACAGGATTTAGTTCAAAAGTCCACAAAAAAATTGGATCAATTTTTTAAAATACCATGAAAAATGTAAGACAAAGGTTTCTGAGAAATTAACATTTTCTCATGCTATTTCTTATGCCGTCTCAAGCACTTTTTCCTTATGGATCAACGATGCTTCTTACATAATGAATAACAATTTTAACCATAATAATTGTTAACAAATAATTAAATCATGTTTGTTAATCAAATTTTTAATATTAATTTCCATTCTTCACAAGGTATCAGAATTAAATTATTTTTCAATTTATACTGTATATATACATATATTTTCATATACTATCAAGAATTACGTTCAATGATCCGCCTAACGTTTCCCGCTCAGCCATAACATTTGCACGCTAATTTTGAATTAGTCAAGGCTTTCGATTTGAAGTACGGTAATCTTCGATTGTTGCAACAATATGGATAATAATATATCATTCCGGATGTTGATGCATCAGCGATTTTCTCGGACGTCGCGATAACGTTTATGCGCTTTCGCGTGACGTCAATCTTATTATATGCGACCCGTCATGTCAAATCGTTAAATTCAACGATTGCAATTTGACTATTTATCGGACCACAGTGTATATCTATTTTAAAAATATATCATTATATATCACTCACGGTGGTTTACGCCTGAATTCATTGTATGCAAAGATACATAAGCGCGAATCACTGCGATAAACTTTGCCAATAAAACTTTGTCATCATTATACATATATATACATATCGAGTGTAAATTCATTTGCTGGAAGCTGGATCCATCAAAATGCAAATGACATGCAATGCCTTCCCGTAATTCAACTCCTTTGGGTTAATGAGGAAGAGAATTATCGTGATTTCATAGTATTTATCAAGGCACTATTGCGCATAAGGTGTTTTCAAGGAATGCGCATGATGCGATGCAAATACGCCAGTATTCCCGCGCTTTGTTTCCGCTCGCGTTGTAAACTATCGATAACTATCTATACGTCACCGCACTATCGTTGCTTACTATTATCACATTAGTACATTTTTGTAAAGCACATCCAAAAAACAATCACACAAGAGCGAAATCCTGGACCCTCAAAAAGTTTGTTGAAAAAAAAGCATTCTTTTTCTTGTACAAACAACCCATAAAGACATGTTTTGTACTGATCTCACTTTTCAAAGAAAAACAAATTGGTTTGAGCTTCAGACGAATTTATGAATAAAAATAACAAGGGATGTTGTAAAAAAAAGAGAGCAGGAGATGCGACGAATATTTGGTAGGACTTCTTGAAGGGGTATCGTATTGTAGTAATAACTGACCTTGGCGAAAGAGTCTTTCCTGAACTCTGCACCTTGAACTAACTTGAGTTACTGAGACTTAGTTCGTAAGGTCTTCGAATCAACCAAGTCGAAAGTTCTGAAAATTTGTATCGGTCCTGGATTTATCCGTGTGACGGAAGTTTTACTTGACGACCCCTGTAGCACAATACCGATAGCGGGACTCCTGCTGACTCGATGAAATTCCGTCTCACTGCCACCAGGTACCTCCTGGTGCTCCACACAAAGAACTACTGTTTCTACGAGCCGACACGACGCCATCCTTATTGCTGCTTTGTGCATCCCTACCACGCAATTTCTGTCGATAGCAAGTAAAATGAGCCCAGACATCCATTACGAATTGCCTTTTGCTTCGATGGGATTCACCGTGAAGGATAGAGTTGAGGTTAGGTCAATTTCGTTCACACCAAGTGGTTCAGCTTTTCTTTGCAATGATTCAAATATAATTTTCGTACTTGCTAATAAATAATTATCATTTTCATTTATTCCTATTGTCTTTATTACATATATACGTTGATTGAGGCCATCGATATTTTCATGACAATCATGCTTCTTTTTCCGTAAATATTAATCCATATATTATCCATAATTGTAGCTGGTCTAAAGAAATTTTACCGACTGGAGTTAGTCCGGCCATTTGATGTCTATGGAAAAAAAACAGACTTCAATCAGAACTTCTGAAATTGTTATTGACATGTTAAAATTTCCTATGCCATTATATGTATATTACGTTAGAAGATACCTCATGTACGTAATTGTCATATTCCTGAGTAGAAAATTGTAACATTGATCATACGTACTTGTCAGCAGGTCCAAACGGTATCGCGTCAAGCAGTTTTTGTAACAACAGTCAGCAGGTCGTGTACGTATTCCAAACGTTAAAAACGATTGTTGGTCGCAGGTAGCTGAACGTCTGGGAGGTGTGATTCCTGGTTAAACAATTAAATAAACATGCGACCAAAATTATAATTCATACGTGAATCCAATGGCATGCCGTGCTCTATTCATAGTTTTCATAATGCATCGAGTTCCCATGCATAATGTTTGCTTTGTATTTTAAAAGTTGCGTAACAACCAGCGAGAAATTTCTAGACAGTTTTCTCACGTCATTGTAAATCGCATCTGTTTTGTACTCTTTTTACAATTGCGATGTTTATAAGGTGAAGCATTGTCCAAAAGAATTATCAATGTCAGAATTAAAGTTCGAATAGATTACGATAATAAAGAAGTATAAAAAACAATTGTAATTACAAATAAAAATTACATATCATCTCAAGTTGTGAGTTCCAACAAATTTGTGGATAGCAGAAATTATTGAAAATTCGAAAATTTCAGGATTCATCAATCATCCGGAATCAAGGATATGTTCGGAATGGAGATCATTGAAAATAATAGGAAGAGGTGCATGGACTGGGAGATGATGAAGCTCGAGAATTGTTAAAGCTGATTTGCGGATTGTAAAAAAGTGAAATTGAAGGCCTTGAACCGACTCGAGACAAAAACACTTACTCTCTCTTTCTCGCTCTTCACGTTTCATGTCACTGGGGAAATCATCGTAAATGCCGCACGAAATAATCGCGCGGAATAATTTGTCTGCGCGAGAAATCGAGCGAGACTTCTGACGCGTCTAACGAGTCTCGTATCATCCGACGTTCCGAATCCTCAAGCGTCGGAGCAGGCAGACGCGCGCGACATCTGTTAAAAATGTTACTACGTCACTCAAACAAAATAAAGGGTCGCTCCTTCCTCCACCTGGCAAAAAAATCAGTAAGCATTTTATGAAAATTGACCTGAAACATTTATTTTAACCTGTCTCTGGAGATAGTCATCATTCAGTCATTCAGCCGTCTCAGTCATGTGAACATAAAGACAGTTACTAAACACTTGAGACTTTGTTTTTCACATTGACGCAGCAAACACTCGTACTTCGTTTTAAATTTTTCCTCATTGAGTGTTTTCACTGCTGACTCTTACCTTCATTTTCCCCGTAATTAACCGCCATTGTTTATCATGATAATTCTCGCCCTTAATCTTACCTAAAGATTTGAAATAATTTAACCAAAAAAATTACCAAAAGTATAATCTGTTTTATCATCAAAGACACAAATTAATTTCCTGTACAATGATCTGGACCAAGATGGAAGGAAATCTTGTAGGAGATTGACGACGAAAGACATCGGGACGCGTCACGAGCAAGGAACGAGCTATAAGTATCGATAAAAAATTTTCAAATTTTCTCTTAGGGTATCCTGCGGAATTCTGTATTTTGTAAATTTGGAGAAAGTAGCCCGACGGCGGCTATACTGTACTGATGATGAATATTCATAAATTTTTTGAAAATATCACGAAAACGTATGACGATGTTCACGCCGTGACATAAATATACACGTTACCCAATAAAATCGTTTGACAATAATCCACAACTTTTGATTACTCCATTTAAAATGATGAATTTAAGCATTGGCTTTCTGTAACTTTTAATCTCAAGAATAACTCTCATGATCAGGGATTTACCTCAAGATCATTTCTTTTTTTTTTTATGAATACAAACCGTCATGATTCACAGTTAAGTTATACAGTCGGTCGCTATTTCAAGTATGATTCTTGGAATAACAAGAAGTTTCCTCTTAAGCAGGAGAGTGCTTTTACTTTGGTATATGTGAATGAGGGAAAAAGAAAGAGAAAGAAAGATAATCTTGTTTTAAGCAGTCACGCGACCGATCTCATTCAAAGTTTCACTAACGAATCTGGAAGCACAATCTGTCAGCTATATGACGTTATCGTCTGCTATCTGTACGCAGTAATATTCAGGAATATTTCTAATGATTGAATATTAATCGACCCATCTGAAACATGTTCAGGTGGTGAAATACTCTTGAATAGTCGTATACCTAGGTATACATACAGAGTGAATCAGTAGAAACGCACCAGCAGAAGTTGGCCGCAAGTGGCCGACACGGCAGTGTAGCCTCTTCAAAAAAAAATGACAGCACACTGACAGTTCGCATAGCAATAAGTTAGTTTTTTGAATTATTTCAATAG
>JARQSV010000151.1:121343-158921 GCA_030142285.1 Calameuta idolon
ATATATATATATATATATATATATATATATATGTATGTATAAGTTGACAATTATTTTGACAAACGAAGTACTCGTATTTACATACAGGACACGAAATTGTTCTTTGTCTGGTTTTGTAATTATGCCATGAAACATTACGAATATAACTGATAACACTATACGTCCATTGCTGATAAGGCTTCTATCACTCCTATCTCTTTGGCGGTCAGTGTTTTTGCTAGTTATGTCTCTCGCTTTACTGTTCATCTAAACTTTAGGTATCGTTGCTGCGACGCCTCACTACTCTGTATACACATATGTATAACATGATATATATATATATCAGTTTTTACATAGTATAAGTATATAAGAAGATGGCTCAGCAGCGCGATTAACTCCTGAAAACTAGATCGAGCCGCTTTTTCTGATTAAATATGCATGATTTGAGGTGAATATAAAATACCGAGGTGCCTTCGCCGCGGCGGCATCTGCGCTCGAGGATTTCCGAGGGTGAAAATGAGGAAGGGAGGAACGAGAGGAGAAACGTGAGGAACGAGATCTCGGCGGAGAACGGTTGCTTATGGAGTCCGCGCGCCTAAGATACTCCTCGTTCTTCATCTTTCTCCTTCTTTATTTCTACTTACCCGCCCTTGCTTTTATCTCATCTTTTGCTATATTCTTTTTTTAACTCACCATATCTTTGCTCCTTTTACTTTAACACTGCATACGTTTTTCGAAGTATTTTAAACTCTAGTTATGTCCTCTTCCTATTGGTCGATATAAACCGCTCGGATCGCTACCTGACCAATCAGGTTCTCGTATTCAGGCTTCGAAATTGATCAGTTTCCTGTCGAAGGTTTTCCATTTGCGTGACCGTGACTCTTGGCCAAATATACAGGGTGACCATTTCGTACCCCAGTCAGAATTATTTTCAGGCTCGTTTTGAGCTTTATCGATTTTAACTGGAATTGATCCGGCATAACGAGACCGGAAATAATTGGCACTAATTTTACCCGCTTCGATTTACATAACACCCGAGGGACTGCGATACAGGAGGATGATTATGCGATACGAGAAAATTTTTCACTCCGATTGTACTAGCCTTTCGGTCATCAGGTGAGGCAGACACCTGCTCGTTGGAATAGGGTCTCGGCTACATCAGACCCTAAAGTTCCCCATAATTCCGGCAATCCCCCCGAGGCCCATTTTCAGTTGATGTGTTCGGTGGGCCTCATAGAAAACTCTCTGGACCACTCATCACCGGCATTAACGATCGTAACGGGTCTTAACTTCCCGGCGGTCCAGACTGAATTACGAGCGGCGTACGAGAATTCGTCAGCATCTAAAGAAAAAAAAGATGACTATTGATTTGGACCGTCATTCAGTTAATTAACACGGTTAATTAATCTCATCCAATATCGTGTCCCATCTACGTATCTCGTTTCGTAGATGATTATTATTATTTTTTTTTAATTATCAAAATTATCCTACTATCATTTATAATTGCTGAAATTTCACAAACTCAAAGGCCCATGTTCGATTTACGGATATTTTCGGTAATTCGTTTGCTTCGTTCATTTCAGCCAGTTAATAACGGTGCATTAATTCTCGAAACGTGAGTGAGGTAGAGCCCGGCGGGCGAAGGGCGCACACTCTGGATCTGGATACTTCAATCCTGAGTCACCAAGAGCGGACAATATTTTCAGTCGCGCATTTGAATATCGGCTTGTGGTATAGAGGCGGATGCTGCTACAGCGCGTCACCGCGAGATTACTCTATTATACTCATAGACAATGGAAACCGCTTATGTACCCATAAATGGCTCCCATCTCTTCACCCCTTTCGTAGGCTAGAGCTCATCCTCCTCTCTCTCTCTCTCTCTCTCTCTGGCTGACATCACTACCATCACTCTCACTCAGCAACCGACTCCACGACCTTCGACCTCGTTTATAATATCGCCACGAATACACTCGTCCAGGGCTGGTCCATGTAAGCTCGAAACAGATGAATCTCGAGTCACGTGGGACGTACGACCCACAGCATCCCGCGAGTACCAAAGCCCATCATACAGCGTGGATCGATGAAAGTGTGTGTCTTGTAAGAGAAAAATTTCTCCAAAAACCACTTTAAAAAAAATCTTTTCGTCGTACGGGTCACCAGATCAGGGATGTTTCTCATAGTTAGCAGGCAACGTTAGTTGGTTATTACCGTGGATGGGTGTACCGGTGGCTGGCTGGATGGAGGTGATACTGTACCAAGAGTACCAAGAGTACCAGGGAGCAATGGCGCGGCGGAGCCATAGGAACGGCTGGGTCTTCTCTAGCAACAGCGTATCCCTCTGGAATATTAATATGACGCGAAATATTATAAGCCGCGACAGGGAGCGCTGCGGGAATACTAAATATTATCCTGCACAAGAGCGAGATGGAAGTTTTCCGTTGGTTGGCTATTTGGTAGCAGCCAAACTTCGTGTTGCCGGTTGCTGTCGTTATTGCCAGGTAGAGCAGGCTGTACGTGTAAATAGATGGTCGATATAGGATTAAAGTGTTCGCGAGTGCTGGTTTCTCGCGATCCGTCGCGGGGGTGGTTTTCTGAGGGATGCCTATTTAAAAATTTCTTATCGAGCGCTCAGCGATCTAGTGACATTTTTATTAGATAGTTGTCGTCTTTGATGAGGTACAGTCACTGATAAAAGTATACTAGGGGTAGTTGGTTATGACTTTTGTGGAAAAAAAAGTTAACCTCCGCTTAAGTTAAGAGACGTTCAGACGCCTAAGGATTGTCCTGTCGAGGACGTCTCTTTATGACCTTTCTATGGGGTACCGTTCACTGATAAGATTCCACGCGATAGACTCCATAAACAACGTGCTTGACATTTAGTTGCGTTTATTGGATAACGCCGGCCGCTTTACGCGAGTCAACAGGCCGTCTTTTCTTTAATGGCAGATAAACCGTCGACAAAGGTTATTGCTTTCGTTCGTTTAAGAAGATACAATAGGGAGGACAAATCATGAGCCAGAAGAACAGGTAGCCGTGGGTAGGTTGGGGGTAGGTTAAGGTAAATTGGTGACTATGAAGTGTCCCGAGGATGGAGGTCATCCGGGCACTTTTTGAGGATCTTGGGGCAAAACAGATGAGTAGGGATAGTAATGCACGGTACTAAGGGGTTTTTTTTTTTACGTCTGACCCTCGAGAAATTTTTGTCACTGCGACTCTCTTTTTCTTTCGCTGGTTCATTAAAATAGTCAGGATGAAATTTTTGTAGTTTGTCTGGACGCCAGTTTTAATTTAATAAAAAAAATTTTTTGAAAATTTATACTTTACTGTACGCGTCTAATAAGCAATTGCTGGAGTCTGCTACGCGCACTTGACTTCCTTCGGACGTTTTCAGGGGGTGCCAGTACCCGCTACTATTTCACTGATACATGCACTGAACGTGCTTGCATAATTCATGACTCCTATATAAATATTCCCAGGGTTTCGAAGCGACGATGAAAAAGGGAGTGGGGATTTTGGTGGGGAAGGTGAAGAAAAAAAAAGAAAAAGATAAAACTAGAGAATGATTAGAGGTGGGCGAAAGGTGCGAAGGGAACGTAGAGGTATGAGCGAGGATACCCACCCTCATGGGTGTTTTGGGAGGGATGAAATACGAGGGTTTTCTCTCTAGATTCTCCAGGTCCCATCGCGTTATAATGTATGGTGACCACGCCCATGGCTCCCACCGCCTTCTCGACCTTATCTCCAGCCCTCGACCGACTTGGGTTATTGGTGCGACGGGGCTGCAGCTCGAGACGTGTCTATATAGCCAGCGCCTTGGCGGAGGATCATTTGCATCTGACCATAGCGTCTGTTACTCGGGACGAATGGTTGCCGAATAATAATTTGAATTTGGCGCGCAATCAAAATCCCAACAGCGGAGCGTCGAAGTTACTAGGAAAAATTGAAGAACAGGAGGAATCGTAATGACGAAAACAATGTTATTAAAAAACGGAAGGCCGACGGATGGACTGGGGGTGGTATGACAATATAGATAGAAGGATTTCAGTAGGGTGAAAGAGCAAGGGTGGCACCACTGCTACTAGTACAGAGGGTGCGGGTCTAGGACCAGGAGGCTGTGGGACCCGGGAATGGGTACTGAAGTTGCTCAGCTGGATGGCTATGTCTAGGGGATTCAGTAGCTGGGGGAAGGTTGGCAGAGCCGTTTTCGCGAGGAAGGGATTGGTCGTTAGCAAGCGCCGTCGTAAAATTAATTACGCCTCGAAACTGTCTTAATTAAAAATGTGTCTCCCGGTCGTCAACTCCATTGGCTATGCGCTCGACGATTCGTCAGCGTCTAACCGGATGTCTTTGGTCTGGACATTGGCTGCCACCTTCACGTCACACTTAACATTCATATCTATAGACTATACTGTATCCCATGTCATATCAGGACCACCGTCACCTTACCCTAGTACCCAATCCTATTATATCAACCACGCTGGAGAACTTTGGTCGAAGAAGGAGTATAGCTTGAACTTCCTCCGAGCTATTATCATTATTCTTACATATAAGTTGGACACTGCTCTAAGTAATGTTTACTATTTCTCAACCGGAACTTGTACCGGCTTAATCATACAGCTGGTACGTATGTTACGTACATGTACTCGTAAAACTGAATATTCGAATCGGCAAGATCGATCGATCTTCTGGCCATTTCACATAGAGCCCAGTTTCTCACTGGGTGGCTGGACTGGGTGGGTGACTGGCTAGGTCGGGTGCCTACCGAACTACCGACGGACACCCCTCTCCAAATATGCATCAATGATTCGATTAGCCTTGCAACCCCCTCCACAGCCACTCCAATCTCTGAATGAGCTTGGTTTCGACGTATACTCTCAACCAGAAATCACCCCCCCCCCGCCTCCCCCTCCCACAACTACAGTATACCTGTCAAATGCAGTGTCGATTCACCCCCAAATAGGGGTTTCGGGTCGCGTCCTACCTATACTGAACCCAATTCTACGTACATCCTCATAGTCACCCCAATTTGCCTACCTACCGGCAATCGGCACTTTGGTAGAAACCAACTTTGGCTTCTATTGCCGCCCAACTGTGAATAACCTATAGAATGTGGGCATATTACACAGCATTGTACTGATCTCCAATCTTCCAGCTCTTAGTCATGTGTGTTCCAGTATCACGCACGTAACTCGACGGAAGTTCGGAAGGCGTCGTTTGCGTCATTCGGTCCATCTGAAAATTGACTATGCACAAACTGTATATCGGTCGCACACGTGTATTACATGGGAATTGCTTTTTCTCGATCTTACGTCGATAAAAATCTATCGAATCCCGTAGAAAAATGGACTTTTCTGTCTTTTCATCGATTATTACGGGATAGTCGTATGCATAGTTTATACGGGGGCTGTTCCGAAGTAAGCAGATACGTGATGATTGAAGGGTTGCCAACTTAAATATGTAAGGTAATAACGGCGCTGACCGACCGATCGACCCGCTATCTAAACCGTCCCTTCCACCACTGGGAACTTCGCCCGATTAAGGTGCACCCCGCGAAATGGTCGTGCAAACCTATTTGCCCCCCCCCCCCCCCCCCAGCCCAGGAGTTCGAAATCTGGGGCTGCTTTCTATAAACTGGTATAGGGCAAAGTAGGGGTATATTAATCCTGGTATTATGAGGTCCTTCCACTTCTGCGTTTGGCGTTAGCTCTACCGTGGATGGCACTTTTGTCAAGGGGGATGAACCCGTGATAGTTCGGGAGGGGGGGGGGGGTATATTCGGATCGACGAAGACTAGCAGTGCTACACACTTATGAGATGGATAGAGCATTAAAGAGAGACAATGAGAGCGAGGGAAAGAGCAGCCTGATGGGTAAAAGAGAAAGAGGAGAGGTAGAGGGTGACGAAGAGGCTGAGTGGGGGGTGGTTCCTGTTCGACGGTCTTGGGCGTGTGGACATTATAGGATATTACTTTAACAACTGTTATACCATCTGCTCGATGCTTTAAGTCATTGGAAAAAAATGTCTATTTCTATGGAGGACATATTTTTTTTGTACATTTAGAAAATCAGCTGGTTACACGTGTTTTGTGGATTTTTATTTATTTCGTTGAAAATGAATAATTAATATTTTGACGATTAACGAAAATATAGAAAACGTCGAGAAGGTTGGAGTGGGTTGATAAAGTTTTGAACGACGTTGATAACAATCTGAAGGATTGAGCGGTCAACGCGAGCTTTCGGGTTCGAGGGTCGTAAAATTTGATAACACCGCAGCTAAAATCTGCTTAGCATTAATCGAGTAATATTAAGTAAACTGTGATAAAGGGTTAATTACCTTTTTTTTTTAGATTTTCCCGAAAGTCTTCGTTGTCCGTGCAAATATTTGTCTTGCCGAGATAGTATTAGGGTGTAAGATAAGAGAGGGAAGCTGAAAAATTTTGGGGCACGATATCAAAATGGTATTGAAGCCAAGAGCAATGGTGGCAGACTGAAGGTCTAGAGGGAGGAGGGGGAGTAGGATCACAGATTAACACAGAGGGGTCACTGACCATAGGATAAAAGTGAGAGAAATCGAAGGGTGGCAAGAACGAGAGAGAGAGAATGACAATAATAAAAAAACATTCTCAAGAGTATTAAGAGGGAAAGAGAAAGAGAGTCTATCTATCTGTATATATGGGGAAGGTGTGCCAAGAGCCGATAACTCTAATCCAATTTTTTTGAATAATATTTGTCTTGAAGATCGACGTCCTGCGTCGTTTCTCAGTGACCAGTGTTCACTCAACCGAATCCACACTGACCCGTCCCGATAACTGTATTCAAGCTGGTCGGGTCCGAGCCAGTCCCGAATGGGTTTGCATTCAGCATGAGAAAATCGGGGTGAGAATTTTGATGTGCCCGTATGAAACGTGAAAAGACGATAAAGCCCCCAGGTTCATTCGGTAAACGTAAAATCGTCAAGAGACGTCGTTTACCATATTCCGTATAAGAAAAAAAGTAAAAAAAAAAAGTCCTGTGTTATATACCAGTTGCGTCCTTTTTCCCATTGAAGAATCCGATAGAGGGTATTGTCAGGTTCTGAAAAGTTGGACGTCGAGCGTCGTCAAACAGGAAGTCTGACGGTCCTAAATCGAGATAGCCCCTTGTCACATACTGGGCAACGACGTATATTTAAGGACTTGGAAAAAAAAATTTTTGTGTAAAAACGTAAAAACTTCGCGAAAACGACGTCTCAACGTCTTTACGATAATCCATAGGATACGTCAGACGTATGGCTATGACGTAGTTCCTTCTTATCGGAGTGACAGGAAGTTGATATGGCGGTAGGATCACGGACCACTCAATATTAGCCTCTGGTGGGGTGTTCCGGGACAACGGGATCCGGGGAGTACCAGGAGTGGGACTGAAACTGGGGTAGACTCCAGGGGTCGTATAGTCAAAGTTTTAGAATAAAATTACCGTTAGGGAATTCGTCAACTGATAGGCACGGAGCACCGAGTGCCAGCCAGTTTTCTACTTCAACTTTCAAGAGCGAGATTTGCATACAAAGATACTCCAGAGAGGGTGCTGAGACCCTTGGTATGACAGTCAACCCCAACGAAAAGAAAAAAGAAAGAAAAAACTTGCCGAATAAGTTTTATCCCATGTATTTTTACGACTGAAAATGCTCGACGGATGTCTTGACCAGGAGTTTTTATTTCTTGGATTGGGGGTGCAGGGGATGAACGACACAACTGATAAGACTGACTAAATACACCATTCGAACTGTTTCTATAAACTATCTTTTCTTTGAAGGCGCACGGTTCTTTATGATTGAAAGTGAATGTCCGAAGGGGATTTGAAGTTACGACTCCATCTTGAATCCCTCGACTGATCCTGAGGGATGATTTCCAAAGGATATAAATCTGTGACCTCTCTTTTTTTTCTTCTTCACCCCTCCCCCTTTTCTTTCTCTCCTCAATATGACGTCGTTAATCCTTTCCTTTCCGTGTCATAGAATATTCGCATAGGGAAACGCCATTATACGTCTTTCTTTTGCCTTCTCAGGCACCATTTCGTAGTTTTACGTGCGATTGCTTTCTAGTTCTCACGACTCCCGCCAGGAGGCTGTCGCGCAGAAAGTCTGTTACGGGCAACCCGTCATGGTCCTTTGAAAGCACGATAGTTTTCTGACCGACTGACCGGAGCAATGACCCAATCGAAAAACAAAAAGGAGAATGTAGCCGGAAAAACTGTAGGAAGGACAATGACGGGGAAAAAAATGAAAAATAAATATCGATTCGAAAATAGGTAACGCATACGACATCGATCATTTTATGATTAATAGGTTATGTCTACTTGCGTTGGACGTTTATTGTTAAACTTATACCAGCAGGGAAGATATATAGGGAGTATACAGACAGGAAGGCAGCCACCTTTTAAGATGAAAATTCTAATGGATTTAAAAATTGTGCTAATTATTTTTTCAGCTACAAATCTGTTTTAATCACAAATAGACATATTCGTCCATCCCTCGTGCATGTTAAAATCGCCCGAGACTAAACAGATACGGAGTACATGATCAAGTGGAAGAGGAGAATTTGAAACAAAAAGTCCTGATTCATTTTTTACCGAGCCTTTTTTCGTAAAATTATAAACAATTAAAGCTAGCCAATCGACGCACGGCTGTACCCGCTGAGCATCCTTTATCCCCCATTAACCGCGTTCTTGGACGCTTAGCGAGTACACCCGCGCTTTGATTGGCTAGTTTTAATTGTTCATAATTAAGAGGAATGCTTGGTAAAAAAAAATAGATCAGGACTCTTTGTTACAGATTTTTCTCCTCTGCTTTATAGCCTACTCTATATCTTTTTATTCTGGGACACCCTGTACATATACAAATATAGCTAAGCAGCAGCCACTCGTCCCGTACTGAAATCTACCTTCATCTCTATGGCAAATATTGGATCGTTGGATTCTCCAAGGATTTTATATATTACTCGTACAACATCCTCCGGCGATGCTTTTGATGCTTCTCGCCCACTTTTCTTAGTTTCCGAGGAGCCTCTATTTTATCATACAAAGTATAAACACGTTTCACGACCTTTCGGAGGTCCTTCGATTATTCGGCTTACCCCAGGCCCGTTTCGGCTCACAACGACTGGCAGACCTTACCGAAGTGTATTTCCCCAGCTGATCCAACCAGCAGTACCCTTACTTACCCCATGGGAAAATACGAGATGGTCCTCTTACTCGGTATCGCCCCCCTTACGGCTAAAAGCTATTGACCATTGCGCAAGTATTGTTACAGCGTAACGAAACGATTTCGAAAATTAAGCGAGAAAAGAATTTTCTCGATTGCCCTTGGGTAGGACGCGAGTGTTTCGTGAAATCGTCGCGCGAGGTCAAAGGTCACGAAATAACGAGAACTCATCGGGACAAGAAATACTAGGAGGAACGTCAGGAACATGGAAACCAATTGGAACGGAAGGGATCCGGCTGACCGGTCGAGATACAATAAGCGAATACACGTCCTTACAAATATTGACTAACGTTTTCTTCCCTCAGGACTCGGGACGATCTACTGCGGGCTATAGCACGCTTTATGGAACTCCGCTGAACAGAGGGGTAGTGTGATAAGGATAGAGAGAGAAAGAGACTGGCTTGGACTGGTAGTTGGTAGAATATATATATATATAGGATAAGGCCAATCGAAGAAGGATACGCTAGCGCCAGAATGCTAAAGTACTGGACTGTTAAAGTACCAACCTAAGCAGCGGGAGCAGCTGGCTCCATCTGGAAGCCATTATTCTTAGCCTTTGGAAATGGGCCCCGAGTAAGGACAATCATAGTACAATTATTACCGGCAATTCAGAGAGCTATCATGATAAACACGTAGCTTCGTGTCGCATTGAGAAACTGATTTTATACCATAAATATTTCTCTACCCTTATTTCACGGGGTGGTTCGAATTATAATAACCATTGTCAGTGCACCTGCATCCTTCGAGGGCACACCCTCTATATCGACGGGACATATCCGAAGCCTTTTCATATCCCTTTTCTGGTCCCATTCATAAAGTACTACCACTTGCTTTCAGTCGACAGCCCATTGGCTGACGGCATTCGAAACGAGGAGCACGCTTTGAGGAATCTATTGAATACGTATACAGCGTGACGAATAAAATAACGTTCGGTAAATCGAGTGGTTTCAGTTTCTTGGATTCTGTGTGGACAAAGAGAAAGAATTGGACGAGGAGTAAGAGTGGAAAAGTGTCGCAGTGCCAGCTGTAGGTGAAAAAAAAAAGAAATGTAGCCAAATAGTAAAAGGCTGCCCCTTTCTTCATATATTTTGATCCGAACTAGCGCGATAAGTTGATCTTTATCGTAGTGCATGTATCAATTGATATATATATATATATACACACACGCACACGAATGACGGAATGTAGCCACTGTGGTCCATTTACAAAAGAACCAGGGATACACTCTGATGCCTGTACATACATATATTGGGAGATCAATGAGAGCGTATAAGGAGGATGCTGGAGAGTGAAAAAGTGGGCACTTTGCATGGACCATTTCTGTATTGTGTTCAGTAAGCGTATACGATTGAGGAAATAGATAAATGGTCAGAGAGTAGATAGATAGGGGTGAATGGGTATCATGTAAAAAGAGATAAAATAATTTTTACCCGTTGTAAGAGGGTTGGATATATCGAGTGATTTCGATTACTATATTTGGGGGTGGATTGGGATTTTAGATGTATGGGGTGAGATTGATAGTCCTAAATCCCAGGTCCTGATTCTCCTGGCACAGGAGGGGGGGGATTAATAAACGAAGCTCAGCAGATGGACTGCGCGCAAATATCAAGTATGGAAATTTAAAGGCGCAATTTAGAACCAAGTTGACCCGCTGTCGGGTTGGGACCTTTTGTTCTGTTTAGTCCAGCGACTTGCAGGGGGGTGGGGGGTCGCGCGCATATATATATATATATACAGACATATTTCTTTCTTCAAGCGCGCGAGAAAATTATACAGACTTAATGGGCTCATTTATTATTTCTTATTTTTCGAGCCTACGTTCATTCATCCCTTAACGATTCGCTACCCTCCAACGTCTCTTTAAGCTCGTGGCACGATTTAGCGAGGACTGCTGAGACCAGTATTGAAATACTCTGAGGCTCTCGACTTATTCCTTCTTTTATTTCGTCTCGTCTTATCTTTGCAGCTACTCGATGACGATGTCCTTGTCGTCGTGTCGCTCTCATTTTCAATCGCGCCACGATTGCCTTTAATACAAACGAGCGTATTTTCACTTTACTTCCCAAGTCGAAAGCAATTTGCGCCATTGACTCTTCCGGCCCTTTTGCAAATTCACCAAGGGGGGTTGGTACGCTTTATTTGAAGAGTTATTATAACCTCCGTGATAATCGCGTGCGAAATTCATTCTCTTACAAATATTTATTATTTTTTCTACAATCTTTATGCTTCACCACGCGATGGCGTTTAATCGCTGTGCTTGTTCTGTTAAAATGACAAATATTTTACTTTTGACTCTCTTTATAATAATATTAATTATCATAGAGAATATAGCGAATCGATTAGATCAATTCTCTGGATACGAGTGCCGAGACTCCCACGTATCTTCCGGCTTGTTGATCTTGCTCGACGCTTCGGAATTAACCAAAGGCGATGCACTTCGCGTGGGGCTGCAAGCTCATCGCTGCTCCCGTAGCCGCAAGACGTAAAATATGATGCGTTCAAGCTCGCGAGTACTTTTTAATTTGAAATCGAGTATCGATAACTCCTCCTGCCGCAAAATCGACGAAAGCCTCGAAGCTTTTGGGAATTCAAAAAAAAAAGAACAAAGCCCTGCAAGCACGCTCGATCACGTAACTTGGACGCGGGGCGTAGAATTTTTTAAATGAAATAATAATAATAATGAGATACCATACCCAGGAACGACGAGAGAAGATATTCGAGACTGTTCTGATAAATGAGATCTACGAAGCGTCCCACCGATAACACCCAAAGCGCTTCCCTGTATCTGTCGAGTTTCCGCAATTTTCCTTTGACATCGTATCTCGCGTTAATGACGTAATACCCTATACATTGAAAGAGCTTAACTTCCCTGTACATGATATTTAAATAGGCTTCACATATTAGTTTAGTTTAATTGGGAAATAATTTTTATACAAAATTTAATGATCAGCGTCGACTGGCTTCCGTACAATCGTAACTGATAACGTGATACAAATTAATATTAAAATTTCACCATGAAACGGTACTGCATATGTCGCTGTACAAGCAGAGAAGTAAAGATGGACCCGGCTCTGTGTATATGGAGAACCAACTGACGACGGTGATGGCGGTGATTAAGTTTGGTTAGGTATTTCAGTGGGAGACGTGCTCGTCACGTTTAATGAAATACTCGCGAGACTCCTGCAAAGTCCTAACCCAGAGGCTATGACCTCTGACCCCTAGCCTGTAGGTATCCTCTGGCGGGACTTCCGTCGTACGAATATTCCAGTTGAAGTTGATATCTACGCCATTGGCATGTCCGGTATAAAGTTTCAGCTGGTTTCGAGGGGCCCATGCCAATTAATATGTATATCAGGCGATTAATTATTTTTATATTAAAATACCATAACTACTCGTGTCGCGCTGAACAATGATTCAGATATAATTGTACATTGTCAATTTGACAATAAACGGTCGTCAAATAAAAACATTGATATATGTATGAACGTAAGGGAGGCAAAGGTATGAAATGAGTGACGTTTTTAAAAGCCACCCCTAACATTTTCAAGCGTTTAATATCATAAGCATATTACAAAGGGGTGACGTTTCTCTGAATCTGTCTTTCGTGTCATGAGAAAATGTCGGCACTCATTGTCGGAGCGTTTACGGTTTGCCGGATACGTAGATCCGGGCACTGACAGTGTCTATTCTTTCTGGGTAAACAAATGATTAAATTTGTTAAATAGCTGTCGGGTTTGAGAGGCACATTCTGAATGGCCACTGTATATTTTTTTTTCTATTACACAATAAATGCGTGTGTGAGTCTGTGTATGAATTTGAAAAGATTGGATTAATTTTGAAAATGTCTCTACCTAAGGTCGTACACGGCAATGTCTCTCGGGAAGTATTAACCTCGTAATGCAGACCGCACGAGGGTATTTCTCTATAATAGAGGGTTGGGTAGGCTATACTGCCATCCATGGTGAAACGAGGAATGGGAAATGGGGAATGCGGAACGTGAAATGGTAAGAACGGATACTAGATAATATAAAAGCACTCACGTGACTGTGGGATTAGATTCAGTATTGTAAGTGCAAGACTTTTTCTTTGATTAAGGAGAGAGAGATTTATATGGGGGGGGGGGGGGGCGGACATTTTTATCTTTAATATCCTAATACTTTTTTACGAATCCTCCCTGTCGAATCTGTTAGTTCAATTTTGTATCACAGGCGTCGCTCGTTCCCGCGAGATAAGATGCGGTTACCATCTGTTCGTTTCCATGGTAAATTTATACGTCGCTCGTTTGACTTTCAAGGTGTTCCTGACCGGCAGCCATTATCGATTTTTCGCAAGCATTATGGAATGATTCCGCCATCTTTGTATTCTGCTATAATATTTTTGTGAAGAAAGAAAAAAAAATATAGGTCTTATCCTCACCCGGGCACAGGTGATAAGCGACAACCGTGGGTAATACAAAGGATATATAAAAATGCCGGGAAGAAAATCAATCGATCAGGGTAATCGGGCTATTGTCAATAACCTTCTTGAAATTGTAGCAGCTATTTCGTATAAATTCTCAGAAAGATATTCTCACGTGGGATCCGTCAACTTTCCTTATTCCTTTTAAGGTATCTTTGAACCGATCCTGAATCACCATTGGCGCTCAAAGTAAACCTGAATTATGAAAAAGGAACATTGGTCAATCGTTAGTTTAACGAGACGGTGGAGGGGTCTAGGAGTTAGAGGAGGGGCGGGGGGGGGGGGGTAGTTCACTAACCAAGATAAATTCTGACGATTAAGAAGAAACGTGTAAGTAAATAAAATATTGAGGAGGCCGTGAAGGTGAACGGGAGAAGGGAAGCAAGCTCAGAGGTGGAGAGCCTGGGTAGCTAGGGAGTCCCGGGCTCGGATGCTGTGAAGGTATGGTGGCGGGAGGGTGGCTGAAGGGAGAGGGGGGAGGAAGCGGGTGGAAAACGTTCGAAGGACGGCTTTGGAGTCTGGTCTCGAGAAAGGTGGGGCGGAGGGGGTTGAGTCTATGTTCCAGACGGCGCGTAAAGGGGGGTCGGGGGGGTCGGTCCGAGCGGCCGCTCGCCGGCCAGCCTGGGAGTTGGAGTTTTATCCCGCGGGATTCGGGGATGGACGGTATGTGGGAACGAAAGTACGGTAGGATGGAGTCTGCACCTGCTGAGTAAAACAACCCTAAGCCGACCTCAACTCACCCTGGTACTTTGGGATTCCGAGGGTTGCAGGCGACTATCCGACACCTTGGTCGGTGGCTCACCTTCTATTTTCAGCTTCCCTCTAGAACGCCTTTGAATGCATAAATATTCCTGAAAAGAAAAAAAAAACTATCGAGTTCGTCCCATGTATACCTATATTTCTCAAGTGGGAACTAACACTAGGGTCAATTGAACGTGACCTGAAGAATGACCTGACGCTTCACTAGGTGTTCCACTATTCAGTTTACTTCGGATATCTGATTCTCCTAGACTCCCGCTTCATCGATTTCTCCTCCCCTATTCTGTGCCTGTCGCTATGATCAAATTTTCCGTGAACAACCCTGTGTTTTCTTAGTGCCACTTGCCCATGTCCTTGATATCCCTCTGATGTTGTTGCTATTGTTCCTGCCATTAGTGCTGATGCACAGTTCCTGCCGGTAATGACGGAATCTATCTTTGCCTATGTATCTACGAAGCGCAGGCTTCTCCCATAGACTTGAAATCACGTCTATTAATCCAAAACGTGACCTAACTATGCTTACACTGGGCAACGTTAAGCGACCTGGAAACGAACTACTTGCCTGTCTGCTCTTTCTTGGTAGAAATGTTAAATCATTTTAACTTCGGCTCTACGCGTAACTACTGACTTCTGCTGCAGTCGTTAAAAACTTTCTTAATCTTCTTTGAATTCGCCACTGTGCGTCGATCGATGTAACGAGGACAAGAAATATTTATCTTGCTAGTATCCGTAGCGTGTAATAATAGTTTTGTCTTGTTCACTCTGAGTGTTATGGGCACTAAGAAAATCATGCATTTAAATACAAATAGAGTCGTCAGTTGGTAACCGTGTTCAGTGACAGCTTTAGCTTAAGCTTTAATGACAATCTCGTACGATGATTCAATTTTGCATGATAAGGAATTGTCATACTATATTTATAATTACTGTAATGAACCGACATTATCGACCCATGGTAAACTTTGAGAGTCGATATAGTTTTACTCGCGATCCTAACGTGTCACCAAATTCGCTGTGTATTCCCCCCACCCGTGCGTAACGTAGGCCTCTTGCTTACGAGCCACCTACTCGTTCCTTTCGTCTAATAACGTACAAACCGAAAGGACGGTAGCGGTCTCGCTTATACATAAAGTATGTTTGCAACCATAATAATTCGTTAAAATTTTAAATATAAAAGTATAACAGTTTATATTATACTTAAGGTAATTGGGCTAACGAATCAGGTGCCAGTGTCACAGAATCCATGGACTTTATTAAAAGAACAAAGGAACATATGACGATGCTGATAAAATACTCATGATATGGGACGGAGGATTTTTAATCCAGATAATTTGAAGAAGCATCATTATTGCGACTGGAACTTTTCTTAGGTGCTACATAACAGATAAGAGAGTAATTTTATTGATAAATTTCTCATCGTTGTTTGTCATTTTAATGATATATCTATATATATAAGTGTCTGGGTTACGAGTGATATGGATCGAATATGCGTGTGTGAATTGGAATGCTGGTTTTTGTCATTATTTTAAATAACGGAATTTATTTATGCGATAGTAACTTGCATATAGAGACAGAGTTATCTATACAGTACCATTATATTGTCTCAAAGTTTTGATTTCAATTTCATCGGTTTCAATTTTCACAATTTTCGCACTGCTGATCCAGCAGTAGGAGAAAAAACCTAGATCATTGATATATCAACATTTTTACGTTTACGGATACTTTTTTGCACGTAGGCACTTACGTGAGGAATTTTTTAATTACGATCATTTGCCCCTTACAATTCATCTTACTGATAATCGGCGTTCTTAATTATCCTTGTTATCTCTAAGAAGGGGCTTGCGTCTCCAGTGCAATTTTCATATTTCTTCCTTATACGCATATGTAATTCAAACAGCTAAAGTGCTTTGTGGAAAATTCCAATTGTAGCTTCCCTCTGTCGTGCACTTTCTTTTATTCTATCCTTTCACGCTGACGTCAGTTTTCTCTATGAATGTCAATTTTTTTTTCACTCAAGTAATCAGCCAATTATCGAAGAATGGGAGAACTGGTGTTATCTGCTATTGATTATTTTTTATTTACAAGCATAAAAATGTGTATATATATATATATATATATATCGACGGCGGTGACACTAGGAACTGGCGCGCCAATTACTTTGCCAATTGCGGGTAACGTCAGCGTAACGAGTCCATTGTTCTCCCTCACTATTAGGGGTGTATTACAGTCTTATCTCCAAGAGGATGAGTCTACGACTGGACAATTTGGGGGGAGGGGGAGGGGGAATAACGTGAGAGTCGGAAGGATGTCACTGATTACAGTGAGAGCGGTAAAGCCTTGCACCTAGGAAAGGAGAGAGACGAAGACGCAAGGAGACACGCGAATCGGGGAATTCCCTATTAAAGAATTGCAATCGAAAATAGCGGCCACCCTGTATAGTAACACAGCCGAAACGCCTCCCGGCACGCTCATTTATCGATAAGAGTGGTCCGAGCCAGCATACGTAACACGACCTGATAATTTGCTGCGACCTATGACCCTTCCGAGCTAATCGCCTCTAAAATTGTATACGCGATGCCAATAAAATTAATTACAGAAAAATTCCACATTCAATATTTTCGTGAGCATGGACTAACTTTGTGCGAACGTATGTCGTTTGATTGTCATCAAAGTGAATTTTTTTTAAAATTCCAAAAGTCCTGAATTTTCGTATCGCCTTGCTTCTGCCTATTAATTTAATGTGAAACGACCCATCGTCTGTTTTCCTTTAATACACCGTGACGTAGTGGTACTCCATGGTGTTTCATAATATCACGTAAAGTTTATGCGGTATTTCGTAGAGGCACTATACCTATACATATGGGGTTGTGCGAGATACTCGGGACGCAGGAGAAAGCCGTGTCTAGCCTATAGGTAGATACTATATCGTACGGAAGACTATACTATAGCACCCTGGAGCATAGCATACCGTAGCATAGTCTCAAACTCGCGACTCGAGCGGCTGAATCGATCCAGTTGCTCCCCATGTTGCGCCCCCAACCCCTAACCCCTATAACCCCCACTTCCGTGGCACATACCCCCCCCCCCCCTCCGCTCGGAACCTAACGCTGGTCACGCGAACCGTTTCAAAAATGCCGCCCCCCCCCCTGCCTACCCAGTTTTCCCCTTCTTAGCTTTCTTACCTACGCCATACATTTTACGTCACCCGCTACGTGCCCACTCGACATTTAACTGAGGGTGACTCCAAACACTACCCTACGCAGCTATTCCACTATCCTTACCTACCGCGATCCACGGGTCGACTTGAATTTATTCCCCTGCCCCGAACATCCTTTCACCTATCTTGAACAAGTATCAGCTCTGTCTTCCTTCGAATTTCAATGGCATCCCTTTGCACTGACGTGAATAAGACTTTCTAGGTGTCAACTAGCCCAAGAACATCCCCTATCACTCGAGGGTTGATACGGGCATAAAATACAGCGAGTGTCCCCGGGGGAGGATATTGAGAAGTCTTCGACTAAGTAAGAATGCCGAAGTCTTATAGGGGGAAGGGTCTGGGGGGGGGGGGGGGGTAGTGGAAGGGGTCGAGTCTAGTCTAGGGTTACTGGGATTGAAGGGTGCGCGCTGGCATGGTTTGGCTCGTGCCAGAAGAGGGTTGCACGAGGAAATGTAAGGGTAGTTGATCATCCTAGCCCATTTCTCCCGGAGTCTGAAAATGCTCGGTCAAATAGAAGTCTCCAACGTTGATTAGTCAAACTCCGAAGTGTTCAGCGAGCGACAATAATTGTGGATCGATTAACGAGTGCGCACGCGAACACCAATTTAATCTATATATATTATATGTATACATGTATATCATGTATACGTAGCATAGTATTACATATTTTACGTATGTGTGTGTGTATATATATATATATATCTCATACAGAGTCCTCTATCCATATCTATACCCGTTATGGCTCGTGCACGCTGGTTTTCCTATTCAGTTTGCGTGTATCAGCCCTGCCTGTATACATATTATTAACTGACCAATAAACGCGAGGCCATATTGTCGCCCTGAGATATTCTACATGATAACGTCCAGTAGTTGGTAGCAATGCTTTTGATACCAATAGTGAAACCAGCCAGTATTGGATCAGCCTATAAAACAAAATACGTTCCGCATAGTATACATATGAATATACTCACAACGGCAAGTCAATGTATTTTTTTTTTATTAAAAAAAAGAAAATAAACCTTGGGACATGTGAGATTGAAATTCTAACCTAATCTAACCTAACGAACTACTTCTTAGCCTATCACAACTCCGAGTGTCCAGCATTAAACATTTTTTTGACAATTCGGTGCGAGTGCCGCCAAACGGTCCTGGCAGTATTCGTTACATATAGGATTTTTCTAGGATCACATATGTATATATATGTATATATATATTCTGTAGATACAGTCAGGTACAAAACTGACGCAACTATCAGTATAGGTTAAAGTTTTTACATGTCAATGATTTTTGACCAGGGGAGTATTCAAATGCGGTAAATCGATAGAAATCAATAGAATAAAATTTATTACTTATGGCAAAGTACCACATTGACTGTGAGAAATTGTCCTATGAGGAGCACTTGCGCTGTGCTATGTAAATTGCCATTAAAGTTTTATCTACTTGAAAATTAACCCTTCTCCGCTGGAATGCGATCGTAAAAATATTTATTAGTTCGCATGACGGCATCGATACTTCATCGATTATGGTAAATAACACTACGGTCCATATTCGATCTTTTCATATATGTATGCATATACAATGTTATCTCAACAAATCGCGTACAAATTTTCACTATTCATCTGTGCTATCTTGTTTGATTCAAAGCTATCTGGCAGATTATCCTAGAACATTGGCTCACCCGGTAGCTACCCTGGGTGCATCCATTTGCACCCCTATATATATGTATTTACAACCTACACATCTATCCAACTTTTATACCCGTGACAGTGCACGCTACTGTTGCCAACGCTGCCCACTAAGTGAATCCCCTGAATTAAACAAATATTGATGCTGCGAGGCTATATATTTCATGGACCATTTTACGAAATGTATCTCGAACTCCCCGGCGTTAGAGCCTGTCACTCAGCCCTGCCGCAGCCATCGCGCTTGAATGCGCCCGGCTAAAAGCCAGACCCCCCCCCCCCCACACACGGGCCCCACCTCCTCGTCATCCTCTGTTCATCCAAGCGTTTATCCAACCCCCCCCCCCCCCCCAACTCTCTCTACCAGTCCCGTACACCCTATTCGTGACAGCACAATAGATTCCTCGAACTACTCATATCAGCGGTGCAAATCATATCTGTTTATACATACGAGTGTAAACGTTACTGGCTGGACACGGATTAGCAATGTGATAAGGTCGGTAACCACGATTCCTACTGTGCTCTGGTATAGTCTATGCCCAATCCTCTGGTATACGCGATTGCTGTAGGTGCTGTGGACGACCTTTGAATGTGGAATTAAAGCTGGGACGGCGTCAAAAGTGATTTTATCTCGTTTTCCTCTGGAAAGGTGAAAAAGGGTGAAAGGGCTACGAGGTGGACAAAAAAACGTAGTAAAATACAAATTTGTCCTCAAAAACCCATTTTAATTGTGACGTCACGTTTGAATAATTTTTTTGTTTATTTCGAATAAATCCGAAATTTTGGGGTTACGATAAAGGGTCAAGGGAGTAGGGGGTGGGTTAGTGTATCATGGAGTAATGATCAATACATTCGTACCAATCAAGCTAACGTGTTAATTAGCGTGACAACCGGGGAGTCGCGTTAATTTGCAAGTCGCAGAAATCCATATTTAAATGATAATGCGATAAGGCAATTAGGTCGACTGGCTGTGGGACCGAGTGGCTCGGTTATCAATTAGAGCGATTACAGTAATGCCAACGTCGGCTTAAACTGTAATTCAATTATGCGAAACAGGCGGCGAAAGTGGGTTGCGTTTTCCGCCATTTTACATAATCGAGTCATTAAATCATTCCAGCCCCCTTGCTTCGGACCCCCCAGACTCTCTTGAAGACTCCGACAGCCATTGGCCACCCCCCTCACTCCCCCTCGTCTCCTAGGTACACAGAAACACCAATATTATCCTGTATGGCATATATAAAAAAATGTCGGTAGCCATTTTGCTACGCAACTCGCTTTGCAAGTTTACCCATTTTTTTTTACTCTTCTCGTTTTCCCTACCTGTTTACTCCTTCGCCCTCCCACCTGCTTTTCTCCCACCACCTCCCACCTTCCTACCTTTTTTCTTTTTCTTAATTCTTTTTCTTCCTTTACGCTTATTAAAATTTTTTGCCATGCAATTACGACGTGCTCGCGGAATGGAACTGGCCGCACAAAAGTCAGAAAATCACGTGAACGTATTGGACTCACCAATAATATACCGGGTGTCCCCCGTTTTTCCCCGTCTCTTGCCATTTACTCGGTAGTACATGAAAATTATATACCAGGTTATTCAGCCAAAACGTTATACCACCCGAACATGGTTTTGCCATAAGTCTCAAATGTGCGCCTAACTTCGGGTGGTACCTTATCTACGAAATAACCCTGTATATTTCTTTCCCACAGTGACCACCGGCACCGAAGCCGCCTAGCAATTTACCTGGACGTCTTGTAGACAAATTGACTGACTAATTACCATGCTAATTAGTAATTTTACCTGGAATTTATAACAGAGTTCTGAGCGTCTTAGTATAAATAAATATCGCAGCCCAGTATATATATATATATATTTCTTTTAATACACAAGGTCAATTACCCATAATCTTGAAAAAACAGACGGGACAGGACTTGGGCCGTTTTCGTATAAACCGGCACCGTGTGGGAGAGCAATAGAGACTGGACTAACAGAGATCAAGAGACTGACGGAGACAGAGAGAGAGGAAGATAATAGATATACCATAATAGAGGACGTTCATTCTCTTTGTCGTGGCGCGTAGCGCTGAAAGGAGCGACTGGGCGTAAGAGCGATGCAGAGGCGCGGAAAATGAAAATAAAATATCGAACCGCCTCGTCGGCTGACTGACGCTGCTCTTCTCTTGGCCGTAGCCCGGACCCCCGATAGACCGAAGGACGCAAAAGCACGAATAACGGAGGAAATAAAGCTAAGCAAAGGCAGCCCGAAGGGTGGAATAAAAATTAAAAGGAAATGTCCGATAATTACGTATGAGCAGTAAACTGTACAAGCGTAATAACGAAACTTGTTCGTTTTACAATTTTACGGCCGAGCCGGGACGCTTATGCATATATATATATATATATATATATATGCATACACACACAATGTACACAAGCAGACACAGTCCTCTCGTTTAAAGGTAAATTCGATTAACGTAGTACAAAAGTTACCCCCCCCTCAAACCCACCCTCATCCATTTATCGACTTGCTGACTCTGCCATCTTGTTTTCTCCCTGACTAAATCTTTACTTTCTATAAAAGGTCCAAAGTCTGATCTTGCTTGTCAGATATTTACGTACACGAGGATCGTGTATGCTTTTTTGTTGTTATTATTATCATTATTAATGACAATTAAAATTCAATCGACTGTCGAATTGGACGAGCACTTTCGCTCAGCCCCTAGGTATTTGGTGTACCCCAGGGCCCATAAATAGTTTTCCCTTAACGAAATAGATGGTCGAGTTCTTGGTACGGATGGGGTGGGCTTCGCCACTAATTACAAGTGTCAAAGTTCAACCGTAACGAGGACTCGTTCTCGGCCACTCGAGTGCAAAGCTTTGGCAACCGCAGTGACAACACGAGGGACTTGGAATACAGGATTTGATTTGTACAGAGAAGAGTATAATGATAATCGTCATCATCATCGTGGTCGTCATCGTTTACCATTGTCGTAAACGTAGTTTGGTATCGGCCTGAGGGGAGATATTCACTTAAGCGTCAATGCCGGCGTCCCTTTCTTTACGGTATTTCGCCCAATGATAAAAGTATGCTTGTTCGGGTGGATTATGTGTATATGAGAAGTACGTACGTATGTATACATATATATGTGCTGAACCCTCTATAGGGAAATATTCATAATGTGCATTTGCAATTTCAATGGGTTGGGCAACCCCTAACTTGCTCGAGCAGATCCACCCCGCAATCTTCTCGGCCGATATACCAATGGGAAGAGCAAATCCATCTAGGACATAGGCGTCATCCTTTAGAAACTTGAGAGCATCCCCTGCTGGTATGCAGGGAGCCCCGAGCACGATGCGCATAGAACCAACCCCTAATGCTCAATCAGCGCCGCTGCCACTTTTCTCTTTCTACGTCTTTCTATTCTTGTATGTCTAATGTAAGTACACGGTGACCCCCAGCGGATCGAATAGATTTACGTTTGGACTTTTGGGTTTTCAAAATTCTATCTACCCCTATATTGGATGCGTGCATCCCTTGCGTTACACAGTGATCACCACTGCCCATTGTGATACAGGAGACGCCCCACGGAGACTTCAATAAGGAAATGTGACTCATCTCGGGGTTGTCCCATAAGCATAATGGATAAGAGGGGACGTTCTGATAGGTGCTTCTATATATATATTACAATTTTTTTTAAAGCATCAATAACGTAGACAATCGTTATAATCGATCTTTAAAGTGTCTCCGAGGTCATTAAGGTCCTCCGAGGTCACTTATCTCAAAACTGCCCTTAACGAATTATTAATATTCTAGATTGATCGTGATAATAAAAAAAAATTGTTTCTCTTCTTTCCCACTCTTGTGCCCCTCTTTATGTCTTATCCAACGGCTAATTCACTATTTCCCATAAATATTGTACGGTCGCTCCATCAATCCCGAGTAGCCGGTAGCAACTTGGAAGCAAAGTGTAAAGTATCGGTCAATGAATGAGAAGATAACTTTGCCTCAAAGTCAATATAATGAACAAGCCGTTAATTATAGGTAGGAGTGGGGGGGGCGGGGGGGGGTAAATTTCAGTTTGACATTCTGACAGATTACCGAGCTTCACCTGATTGGACGAGGACGTCGCGACGCCCCAGAGCAAACGCAAATGTTGGAGTAGAGAGTGGGGGGGGGGGGGGGGGCGATGAGTTCTTGGATAAGACCAAGGGCGTTGGCATCATGACGTTCTGAAATGAGGGTGAGGGACTGACAATGAGACGGAGGAGGGTCGAGACGTAAGGGATGCTTACCCGCTAGCTTGGTTATCATTTCATTATTTCCGTTAATTTAATATCTGCCGGCGACACTACCTAACCGAGATACCCGGGCGCCGCCACAAGATCCGGCCGCTGCTTGACTTTCCAGCAGGTAGTGGTGCTGGCTGCACCCTTCGCGCCGAGCGTGGGTAAGGAAGAGAGACAGAGAGACAAGGGACATTAAGAGATGAGAGGGGCGGGGGTGGGAGGGTGAGAGGGTGAAAGAGATTGCTGGTGGGATGGGGGAGAGATCTGACTTGTTAATTTTTCCTGCATAAATTTCAACCGCCCAGCGAGCTTTTAATTGATTTGACTGTCGTCCCAGGGTGAATCCCACCGCTTGACACGACCCTGGACACTGTGATAAACCAAAAGCAACCACTTCTGGGCCGATGTAATTCTGGGATGATTATATATGACAAAATTTAAAATTTTTTAAAGTTACCGATTTCTTATCCAATGGGATTTAGTGATTTTTTTGCGATTAAAAATTTTTTTTTCAAAACACTTTTTTTATTCTTCTTCGTACTGGCGTTAGTCGTGCATCTTTGATTGTAACCCGGCTCCAGTCCCCGCCGCTGTTTTTGAAGTTTTTATCATGGAGCTCGTTCGCCGCCATTAAATCCCCACAGGGCACGGCACCCTTAATCCCATTAAACGATCAGGCTCGTACGCGAACCGTGAGATTTTACAAGCTGCACCTTTTCCCCTTTCATACACGAGTTAATTTAAATCCCTAACAAAACAAAGATTTATTTCGATTAAAAACCCCACTTCGACCCTGTTAACAATTTTCTACGTAATACAGAGAACGCGACAATAGAATTAGCAAAATCTCCCTTTTGCATATGTGTTGCGCTTTGACTGAAATCTTTCTTCTTTTTTTTTTTATTTCGGTCCAGCGCAGCATCCATTTCCCCGTACACATTGATTACACGAGATCAGTATGTCTATGTCGGATTAACTTTCTTTTCGAATAAAAATAATTCCTACCAATCATCCCTGTAAAAAATTCAAATCCAATCTATTTTAATACCATATGTCAAAATTTCTCAAAAAAATTTTTTTTACCCAACGTATAAAATCCTGTAAATTTCGCCCGCTCTCGGAATCCACAATAAAGCGGAGATTCGGAATAGACAAGGACGTTTCTCAAGACCGAAGCAAGAATGGTCTCATCTCATATACAGAGAGTTATATGTATAGGAGAATTTCATTCGTGACGAATATAAAAGAAATAGAGCGATATGTAGTCCAGAGGTTGGTTGAACGGAGGGGGGCGTCGTAAAAATAGTAAAAATAAAAGAGAACAGTAATAAAAGAAGCAGCAAGGCGTATCTCGTGCGTGTCGCAGAATTTCCTTGCATCTCGGCCGACGAGAGGATGTAAGGCCGGGGGGGGGGGGGGGTGAGGATGAAAGCTGAAGTTGTTGCTGGGTGGTAGACGGGGTGGGTGGTGGGTTACAGATGCTAGATGGTCGGTACAGTGATGGGGGGGGGGGGGGGTAGCTAGCTGGATGGGGTAGAGTGTTGGGAGTTGTACAGTCTGGCTGTGGGGCTAAGGGTTGCCGAGGGTGTAAGTGCTATTCCATGTACGGGCGGCCGACTCACTTGGGGGTGATTCGTGGGGGAGGGGGGGTAGAGCTGGGAACACCCCCTCCTACCCCCACAAAACCCAACGCTCCATACCCTCTGGGCTCACGCACGAATTCCCATCCCCTAACATCGCTCCGCGTACGAGCTGTTTGCCAAAGGAGTCATCCCCCTGTACACGAATAATAGGGGAGGGCTGTCATACATGATTTTTTGATGTCTCCGTAAATTGATTGGCAGAACGTTAACGGGGCACTACGGGACCACCCGGCGTTATCGTGATATTCCACACGCGAAATAATCACCTTGCAATAGCAGAGGATTTTTGTATCAAAGTAATTTTTGTTAAAACTACCCTAAATCTTCGTCCGACATTACTTTGCACGACACGTTGACTTTTATCTTCTACTTAAGCGCGCTTAGCCTTTGCTTGTTTTTTATTCCTTTTTTTTCCTTATCCACCTTCCCCCTCCCCTTCCTCTCCCAAACCCTACATCATCAACCCTCGCATTCTCGGATCATCCCTCTTTCACTTCCCTCCGTGCCGCAGTTATACTCCACAATTTTCTGCCTGGCTCAGCCTCCAATCGATTCAAGTCAGCAAACCACCCTTACGCAATCCTCCCTCAAACTCGGTCCCTCTTTTCCTGCCAAATTACGTAGCCCCAGCTACAATTATCAGTTAGGACCTAGACATTCCGCGTGACGGAGTAAAATTGCGGTAATTTCGTGAAGGGAATATATGTGTCGGGCATAAGGGAGCAGCGAGATACTCTTTCCCAGGTCAGCAACTTTCACTGAGATCCAAGAACAATTAGAGTCAGGGAATCCTAACAAAAAAAGACTTGAATCGGATAGCAACGCCATTAGCAATAAGTGAAAAGATCGTAGGTCAAATCTGATCTCCGTTTGGTAAATGAAGTTGGAGACCCCACGTGACCCATCCAACCACCGTGCAAAGGTGACCGATTGGAATTTGACTTGTTTACACATAGAACCGTCTATATACCTAAGGAGTTTCGCAGGCTGGCGCTCCAAGCTCTCCCACCCTTTCCTCACCTCATCGTGAAACCTCGAACCCGCGGTGAGGTTAGTTTTGGTGATAAGTGATCGCGGTCGCTGCCCGAAACTCTAATTAATACCTCAGCGCTTCGTTTGAGCCTCTGACTTATGACCCTGTCACCCCTGCGCCGAATTACACAAACTACATCGTTACGGCGTGTCCTTCGAGACTCGCTCGGCCATTTGTTATCGAGCAAGTTTACCCCGCCTCGACTTGGGCTTAACGTCTCACGCCACCGTCTGCCGTCGCCATCGTCGCTACCACAGCCTGTAGTAGTAGTAGCAGCAGCAGCAGCAGCAGCAGCAACGCTGCTGCTGAAAGTTGCAGCCGGCCGCAATTGGCTAGTAGCAGTTATCAGCCACGAACTATGAAGTATCTATACTGTCAACGTCACAATTTCCGGCACCTGGTTCCTGTAACAAAGCGCAGAAACGTGTGATTGGCCCCGTCGAAAGGATAAATCGATAAATTCTCATTATCGGTAGTACACTGCCTAGTTGTAGATTGTACATTATATTTGAATGACAGTCATAGACGGAGTAGAATCAGGACGATTGGTAATTTTTATTTTTTACAATTTCTTCTAGATGGCGCTAGTGCGCATTCCTGTTATAAGTATTCCTTACTGTGAGGATCAATGAAAAATCCAATATCGTATTTTCTCGTGACTTCAGTCCAAACAGCTTTTTTTTTATTTTTATTTCACACGACTCTCTTGCTAGCCAGCTTCGACTGACTATTCAATAAGAATTGACTGCAAGGTCTTTATCCTGCTGCCACGTAAATTCAATAAGAACCCTATAACAGCTGTAATGACTACTGGCATTTGCTTACTGAACGCCAGTTTTCCCTCAGCAGCGCCGTCTTAACGTCCCTGATAACTCATAATGGTATAGTGCTTGAAACCGAAGGAAATTGTCAAAGTTACAGAGGTCAATATATACAAGCCTATATATTATACCCTAAGAAAATGTCATTTGGATCATTCATCAAGTTGACCGCTCGATCATCAGCATACTTATTACGTTATATACGAGGCTCGATGGAGTCGTCACGCGGTAGATTCAAATCTCAATTTTTATCACAGTGAAGTTGCATGCCACACGCTTTCACACACGATCACTGCGTCACTGAAGAGAAAGGGTGGCGGAAGGTGGTGTGAAGGGAACGAAAGTATAAGAAGCCAGGTATATTATTCATAAGAATAAAGTTCAGCCAAGAGGTACGTACCTGAAGGTTTTCTCATTTTGCACCAAACACTTTGGTAGAATTCGCCTACCTGAAGTAAGCTACATACATATAAAGACACAGCAGCCACCGTAGCCGGTACCCCACGATGGTATTAGGTATTGATTAAACGCAACACTTGTACAGGGGGTGGGTGAATGAGCGTTAGTGGAGGGGGGGGGGGGGGCGAAATCCGTGAGGCAGTAGCGGAGGGTAACGGCGGCAATTAATATTATTTATCGACGTCTTAATCGTCCGACTACATCGAACCGCCCTCATTTCTGTTGACAGTGATCGGAGCAAGATGGTTTGGCCAGACGTGAGGAAGAGGGGTGAGCAACCCTTGGCAGCGTCTGTGTAAACAATTTTTACAACCCTGTCTCCGTGTTTTGATCGAAATAAGGAAAATACGCTCAGACACGTGTCACTGTCTTTCTGGGTCCGTAAGAGCATCGTGGTTAACGAAACGGCCGTCAGGTGGCTACAAGTTTGGCGCCCTGCGGCCCGTAGACGCGCGAGCTTAATAAAAAGAATATTCGTGGCAGCACCTGTGCTACAGTTACTTCTCGGAGAGACGTGATTAAAGAAGACAGGTTTAACGACGCTCTGCATCGGACGGTACTACCGGAAGTTTGGTTAGAGGCACGGTGGGTAGTCGTGAGTTCACGAATACATAGGGTTCTGTGGCCACGGAATAACCAACGTCAGCAGAAGGTTCGTAATCTCTTGGGAATCGTAATGGCGCGACGGATTTCCCGGCTGACGGACGGAAGATATTGTTAGTGTTAGCATTAGCGCAGTGATAAGTGTTAACTGAACAGTGAACAATCGAATTCGAATCCAAGGAAAGTCAATCAGTTGGATAAAGCGTGAGTGAGTGTGTATGTGAGAGAGAAAGAGAGAGAGAGAGAGAGAGAGAGGGAGAGAGAGAGAGAGGACAGGACAGGACGATGCTGGTGCCGAGTGATGGGGTTAGGATTTGCTGCTGACAGAGACGTCAAATCCTGATGTTTTGACTTTGACGCCATTATCGTTAACGGCTATTGATGCTGGCTTCTTCAGAATAATGGAAACTACGTGGTAATCTTTATTATTACCATTTTGTGTTATTACCACATATTACCTGAGATCACACAGGACACTTTTATTAATCTTCCTATTGGCCAATGACCATTAACGGACTCGAGTTCACTTCGGTAATCTTCGGCTCTACTTCGTTTATATTCTCTGTATATCTGGTCTGCCATAGGAAAAATGCCTGAAATATCTAATCCGTACCGTATAATTTAACGTGTGGACCCAGAAAAACGAGAGAACTTAAAACTTTATTTATCAAGCAAACGCCGTAACTTAAGTCTCTGCGAAACTCATTAGTCGAGTCGCCGGGCGATCGGCGTTGGTCCAGGCGTAACTTCGTAGGGGACCTTTAATAACGCTCGATACTTCATTTATTTGGCACCGACACCAACGGGAAACTATCGAAACTCTTACGACCCCCACTTTCCCACCCCAACCCCTGATATCCAACCTCGTAAGAACTTTCAATTGAAATATTAATTGGTCCCCGATCTTAAGGACCAAACGCACAGTCAATAAAATAACTTGTAAGATAGTAAAGTCATTACTGTCAATATTGAAACTTAGTACCGGCAATATGCTTAATATTCCATTTCGCTTCTGGAAGTATCTGATTGGCTGAGTTATTTCATTCCAGTATCCCCTCCACGTGGTCTTCGTTAAGTAGAATCTTTTCTCGTATCTCCTTTCTACCATACACAAAACTTCACTTAAGGCTAACCCGTATCTCAGGCTCAGCCATCAACTAAAGGCATTCAGGATGCATTTGATAAGCGGATATACTAATTCAGTAGTTCGTAACGCGAAGTCAAAGAATTTTCAAGGTTAAAATCGAGCAGGTCTCCTACTACAGTTAAGGGCAAAGGTGTCTGCGCTGGCAATTAGGACGCTTAGGTTGAACAGCTTAATTAAGCAGCGCCAGGGGTCGATGAATCGTAGATTCGGAGTTAGGAATGGAGCCGTGTAGCGGGCTTGGCCCATCTGTCGAAGCCGTCCTCCCCCCACCCTTCCACCCACCCCACCTCTGACATCCATCCCCTATTTCTCGGTGGCAGCTTGGCCCGCCCCTACCGTTACGACGCGGCCGACGGCTCAAACGATTATTAGAAGCTGAGGTTTACCCGGCTCGCGCCAAACTTCCTAACTTCGATGCCGGCAGGTCCTTGTTTCGACGATAATTAATCTTAACGAAAATGAACAGGTTCGCCCTTCTCCAACCCCACATCGCCCTTAGTCTATCCTCCAGGTCTTTTCCTCTTCCTCATTCTCATCTTGGTCGACCTCTACCTCGAGCTCTAGAACGGCACCCTTCCTCAACCTACCTCCCCTCTCCCTCCGCCGCCCTTCGGAATAACCCCTTCCGTCATCCACTCCCTTGGTCTGACGGCATGACAGCGTGACGGCATGATGGGAGTTAGTTACTTTTTCTCAGCTGAGTTGGCACCACTGGTCCGAACTACCCCTTAGTCCTCTACACGTGTATCCTCAGGTTTAAGCTCCAGAGGGTTGTAACTTCGATAGCCGGGTACGGGCCACGTGCCTGTGACCTAAAAGAAAATCGTACAACGACGGAGTAAAAATATTTATTAAAAATTTTACAGAAATTTCTTTTTAATAATTCATCCCTTAACAGAATGCAGTTGTACGGTATGACTATTTTCACGTACCGTATTCAGAGATTTGGAAATGATAGTCGTGACCAAGCCAGTCGGTAGAGGACATGTAATTTCCTGTCTGCTAGTGGACATGCTATTACTGCTGCTTTATGAATCGGCGAATCGAGCCGAGCAATGCCGAGTCGAGCCGAATGACTGTATAACGAGGTATACAGGGTGGGGGGAGGGGGGGGGGGGGTACAGGAGTTTTTTCCACCTGACCTGGTGGAGGCTTGAAGCTCTATAGGGAAATAGAGAGAGATAGAGGGTGCAGGCCCGAATATATAGTGCACTCAAGTTGACTAGATAGAGGGATGCTTTTGGGGGTGAGTTCCAGGTTCGAGACGTAGCTTCCTACTAATCAACCTAATTCCTAACTTGTAAAACACACAAGCTGGTCCGACGGTCCTAACGAGGTTATCCCTTGTTAGGCATCGAACCCTTCTATATCTCGGCAGGACCCACGTCGCTCTCTGTACCGGCGTCGCGACGCAGCAGGACGGTTCGACTTTTTTTCGAAAACTGCAATAAAAAATTGATTGACTCATCGTGCACCGTTTGCCGCTGCCATTTTTGGATTCTTAACATTTTCAAAGATTGGTAGATCGTGATCGGGTCAACCCCTGTGTAAAAGTATAGGTAAAAAATTTGGTTCTAATACCAACGAAAATCAAAATCAACCATGATCTTTAACAAAAAATTATTATCCCCGAATTATGAATGATTAGGAGTTAGAACACGGGGTTCGTTTACTTCGCTTCTGGTTCTTCCGATGAACAGCGACAAATTTAATTCGCTGCAATTGCCTCTAGGTCGGAGTCACTCGTCGGGCTATCCCGAGGGATAAATGAGAGGGTGGTTCTTCTCCTTTGCCAGAAAACTGTTCAATCTGTGGGGAGGACTTGGGATTTGGGGGCGTGAGACGTCGCTGGGGCACGACGAAGTTACCAAATGTTCCGACTAAAGGTGGCTGGACGTGAAATAAGAAGAATGGCGCCCAGGGGTGCAAACCTAATTGTACCTGAATTCTCGTTCTTTTTCTTTCACCCTCCTGCAGCCACCTTCAGAGCGTCGCTTACTTGGAAGTACAGTTAGCCACTCGTCCCATCCCAGTCGTCCCGGGCATATTCCCATTCGTCGACTGGGTCCACCCAGTCTAATCAGTATTATTTCGGATTAAGGAATTCAGAAAATACCCTTGGTGACTCTGCTATTCGTTTTCTCGGGGTTCAAATCAGTGAGGGTTTTTCGCATTTTGCACTAGAATCATGCCAAAGTCCTTTACACACACACACACACACGCACGCGCGCGCGCGCGCGCAGACACACAAATATATATCGTCTCACGCTCCAAGAAGCCAACGGCCTTGTTGTCCTGAGCCATTCTATATTTTCTTGAAGACGGAAGCCGCGTGAGCTGCGGCGTCGATCGATCACCAGACTATTGTGCGACATGAGTCTCTTTCAGGGTGAAAACTGAAACCGTAGCGTCCAGGTCGACGGCAACGCTGACTCTGCCACGCGTGCACCGTCATAAGCTATACGGTATAAAATAAAATCAAGCATCTCTACGATGAAGTCATATAATGATCATTAAAATGACAACGTAGCAATTAAAAAAAATCAAGTACCTTCAAATTAAAAAAAAATATTGCCTACGATTACCCCGTATCTTGCTATAAATCGTATGAAAAATCGTATGAAAAATTTTCTTACTTACGCGTATCCGTCCTTACGAATTAGATTGAGCAATGACATATAAAAATATATTATACTCGCGACTCTTTACGTCGTGAGAAAAATTAATAGGATGGGTTATAGGGTAGTGCAAGGTGATTCTCATATGTGGGTGAAGATCGGTGGTAGTTCGAAAATTCATCCACCAGACACTATTCGCTTCTCTTTCTCGAATCTGGAATAGAAGATAGGAGAGTAACGAAAAGCAAGAGAAAAATCCAAGGAAAACGAGCCCTCACTTACTTTTTCACGTAGTCAGCATCAGCAGGTTGGTCCTCGTGTGTGCTAAGGAAGTACGTAGAAAGGAGGGCTCGAAGAGTGCTATGGTGAATAGTCGACCCCCCCCCCCCTTCCCCATAAAATCGGCTTACTGCGATACAGGCGCAAGACTGAATGCCGACGTCGAGGTTCAGGTCGAAGGTTTTCGCTTTATAAAATACAGGGACTCTATACGGGAGTCTCTTTGGGGATATAGACCGTGAACGGGCAACCGTAGCTACCATAGAAAGAACCGCGATAAAGTTTTGTATATTTAGAGAAAGGACGGAAATAATATAAAAGAAATTCATGTATCGTGATTCCTTGTATATTATACAAAAATGGGCGGCAAATTGAAATTGTACTTATTTCACTCGGACGGAACTTCAGCAGGACCTCCTTCTGGGACCAATTCACTTCGGTATTCAGGACTTCGAGCTTCTTCGTGTAACTTCGTGCGTTAACGGAAACGACCTGGTACTTACACGCTTTTTCGATCGGCTCCTATTTTCGGGCCAATACATCAGGCAATGTTGGGTATAGAAAGCGGGAAAGGGCAAATCTGATTGCGACGAAAAAAAAGACTCGTACGGTAACGAGATTACGGGCGGATTCACATGTTACTACTACTTGGCAGACACCTTCTGCAATTCTTGGGTAACTCGGCTTAAGGTCAACGTGTCTATCTCTATCTTGTGTTCTAGTCTATATTAGATTCTGCGCGTGAATTTATCGAAGGGCTGTTATCTAACTATATTATTCTCTCTCTCTCTCTCTCTCTCTTTCTCTCTCTCTCTATATATATATATATATATATGCATCTCTTATCTCTTGCAGTGAGCTTACCTTAAGACATATGACTCTAGGTACCACATACATGTTCATACTTACACGATACCTATGGAATAGACAAAATCAAATTTTGTTCTTAAACAAAATTGCCAATTCCTTATCAGTATTTAAAAAATCTCTGGGATCGATGTTGAAGGAGAAAAAAGAAAGGATTGCCTCGTACCCTCTGTACCGGAAGTCAATAAAACCCAATAAGAATCGGCGAGAACAAATGTATCGCAGCTTTTTCTTTATAAAATGGCAATATACTGCAGTGTTCCAAGAGACAAGAAGAAGATAGGGAAAAAAAAGTAGGTTATTCGTTGGCGATCGACCACTATCAACACCAGGGCTATCGGTATCGGTGGTGTGGCTGATACATATACAGAGAAGTACTATACCGGGGGAAAGAAGAAGGATGTAAAAGAAGCGTGAGAAGAAAAATCGAAAGGCACAAAGAGGAAGTGCATGAGGGATGGGGTTGAGGTGATAAACAAAGAGAAAGACAAAAGGTTGAGTAACCGTAGCTATGGTGACACACTCGTTCACAGGCTGGCGCACAGACGATGACAAAGAGAATCGAGAGAGAGAGAGAGAAAGAGAGAGCGCGCATGAAAGTCCCGAGATTTATTGGAGAGAGTTGAAAAGTTTCCGACCTCGACGTCAGCGTTGAACGTCGACGTCGAAGTTGGCGCTTGAGACTCGCAAGAGATGGCGGGCTTGACCGAGAAGCAAAGATAACAGCGTCATGAGGGATTCTCTAAGATTAACCCCAGGAAGGAGATAAGGATACGTCAAAAGATAAAGGGTAGCCAGCCTAGTAGTAGTAGTAGTAGGGAATACAGGAACAACGTCAATACCAGGACGTCCAGAGGTCATCCAAAAGAAAGCAGTAACGTCAACCTGATGTTTTAGTTCAACGTCCAAAATTTCGTGACGACGAAAAAAAGTCCTTTGGCTGTTTCAATTTGCGTTATTTTTTTGTTTTTGCCGCTAATAAAATTATATACTGCCAATGCGTCGCGACCCCCCCCCCCCCCCCACCCGTTAGGTACTTTACGGACAAAATTGAAGATACTCCTTAACAAGTCGTTTTAGAATTCCTCTCGGATGCATCTCGTTAACAGGACGGATGCAGCTTCCTTCGGGGGATCGATGCTGCCAATAGAGGGAAACTGGGGAAACGAGATGAATTCAGAAATGAAGAGATGACGTTTGGTCCTGCACTCTCTGCTCTGTGATGCAGTTTTGCGTGGGACGCACAAGTGCTTGAAATTGCATTCTGGATCCTGTATGCGATAAAGGGTTTCTGTGAAGTCTTTTACGTATGAGGATAGAGGGGAGCAGCGGGTGGAAGAAAAAAGAGAACGAGAGACATAGAGAAAGAGAGGGGGGGGGGGGGGATAAGGTACCAAAGTATAAAGAGAGAAGAATGAGAGTGGAGGGAGGAAAAAAAATTAAGAATAAGAATTCTCTTGAGAATTTAAACTGGCGGTTTGCCAATTCCAGTCTAGTCGATTCAACTAATCTAAGTTGCTTAGCACGACTTCGCATCCCTTGGTCCGAACTCCCCATGTTTAACCCCCTCGACGTCTTAGCTTTGTCCTCTAGTCCAACCTATACCCTGCGACTGTGTCTGTATGTGTACTGTAGGGTGTTGCCACCTGCATAGTCGTACCAGACTATACCGAATTGCGTCTATAGTTACACAACAGAGAAGTACGACAGTCACACAACTGTTATGACTTCGATAAGTTTTAGACTAACCTGTACTTCAATTAACCAATACTTCAGCTTACCTAACCTCCTTTGTAAACTAACTTCACGTTTCTTACATTATAATTGGCTGCAGCTTTCGACTTATCTGTCTTGACCTGAACCAGTCGACTAGCCTGTATGCCGCATTGTCGTTAGTTTACCTGCAACCGTGTCCTGTGTCATAACTATAGGTATATAAGAGACTTGTATAATTCATATAGGCATTATAGCAGAAATCCGACTTACCCGACATTGTAGTCGCTTCTCAATTACCTTATGACTCCGACCTAACCACATTTCAGTACTGTAATATTAGGTAATTTGCAGGTCATCCTCGACTCAGCAATTGCAATATTTTTCGTGAAACTATTTCGCTTTCGGATATCGTAGAACGCGAAGAGCATGTTCTTTTCGGATATCGCTGACAAGCTTGTAGCGCCACTGGATGCGAATACGTGGCTGTTTTTTGAACTACGGTCATAACGGATCTGAATACTTGAATTTTATACCTGGAAAAACGGAGTTTCGTATTTCACAATTGGTAGAGCTCTTTGTGTCTATGTCCGATCGTGCATATAAGATGGTTGGAACCGAAATATTGGAGATTTTAAAATAGTCATTCATTAGAATTATGATTTAGCGGGACGTTCGCTCGTTTCTTTGAATCAATTTGTCCTGTAGCTAAAGCAACTGGCAGAATGCCTCTAGTTTGAATTTATCACTGTTTATGTAACCTCGGACGAATGGTCAAGTGGCTTAAGGGGTGCGGAATAATTAGGCGTCGGGATGCCTATGTATTATTATTGCGTGACAGGGAAGGTTGTTCAAGATAGTGATACCTTGTTACCGCGGCCTGAATATTATCGATGCATTGGTTATAATATATATATATATTTTTTGAGAATGATAGTTTTCACTTTTTTTTTGTTATGGTAAGAATTGGCAGTTACGAGAACACTTGGTGTTTAGCAGGACAGTCCTGATAAAATTTACATACTTAAGGTATACTGTCAGTACCATAAAGCGGCACACACACCGAATTTTCAAACAAAATTCTGATGCGTGACAGACGGAATTGTGATAGTCTAAGAAATGGCCACGACAGGTTAGAGTAGGTTAGACCTAGAGCGCCACATGTCAAGAGGTTTAGTTTTTTTTTTTAAAACACATTCGCTTGCCATTGTGGACGTCGTACTTCCTCCTAACTACCCTTTGACAAGTTTACACATATATGTATATATATGTATAGTGATTTCGTTTGTATAGCAGGATACCAGTAACTGGTGGACATCTTAGGTGAAGTTGGTTTATATGTACCTGAATTCTGAATGGGTACTGGAAACAGCAGATGGTTGAGTTTCTATGGTTAAAACCGGAAGGAAGTACTACAACTTGATATCTAGTTCTAAAATGGCCGAGAACCGCCAAGCACAAAGCTCCAAACTATCCGAGAAACTAATTGTAACTTACGTTAGCTTGTCTTACATCGCGAGCGACTATGACTGTCAGTAGTTTAATAGAAACGTAGTGCGCTACTTCCGTTATGCTTGTGAACAAGGCATAAAGTGCATACTTGAAATCTTTCACGAAAAGCTGACGTAGTCGTAAATTACTCTAACGAGGAAATTGGTTCGGCAAGTACTGAATTTTTTTTCTTTGATACTTAGAGGTAATTTAGCACGTAATCAATAAAGGAAACCTAAAAGATTTTTATATTTGCCTAACCTAACCTATCTCTAAGCAAGTGAACTCGTAGATTTTAATATTTAATACAATTTGAAAATCGAAAAAAAAAAGATTGCGTCCTCGATCATCATACGGACGTCCTGAGAAGAGGCGTTAGAATTTCTTTTATTTTTTATTATTTTTCTATAAATTCGGTGTTCCTTTAGTTTCCCATACCGCGAGACGCCGAGGATTAAATTTCAGAGCCGAGAGCAGGGCTATTTTCCCAGGAAGTTCCGGCACACGAATGATCCATTAGGTTGAAGGGGCGGCGTAGATTCGAAATTGAAGTCGAGCGAGTACCAAACTCGGTCTGAACTTATTCGGCGTATTTTCCACCGGAAGTTCAGCCGCGTGATTGTCCCCCAGCGTCCGGATTGTCCATTAAAGTTTCAAGTAAGTTTCTCGCTGCGTCCACCGATTTTTTAAGTGTTATTCGCTATGCGCCATCTTTTTGTTTTCCACCTTTTTTTTTAACCACGAAAAATTTTTCAATTTTTTCCGCTCCATCCAGTCCACTTAAATTCCCTTAAATTTCGCATCTTCCTAGAAAAAGCAAATATTAACATCGTACTAATAAACATATTTGTCAAGGCACTTTTGAAAATTCTCATAACCCATTATCCCCTTAAGTTGATGGATATTCAAGAATTAAATGAAAGTTTTGGACATCACCAGACATTTGCAAATGGCTTACCGGGTCTGCACTATGGTCGAAAATCCGAGGGTCCCTCGACTGGCCTCGTGCTGCAAAGGGACGCGAAGCAGACGCCAGAGGCTGATGGTGAGTCCGGACGACGCCGAATCTCATTTGTGCAACGTCAGGCCACGGCGGACGGCCGAATTTAATTTCTGGGTAACATTACACCTTAGCAGCGTAGCCATTGTGTTGAGCTTCAGGGTAGACACTCGATCGCAGGACTCCATTTGCGGTTTAGCATAATGGAAACCCAACGCGCTCGGGATCTACCTCGAAGAGTGGGGGGGGGGGGGGGGGGGGGGGGGGGGGGGGGGGGGGGGGGGGGGGGGGGGG